>JAOCNB020172914.1:0-17469 GCA_026546465.2 Palythoa caribaeorum | reverse complement strand
AGGGTGGGGCATTTAACACAAGCCTTCAAATAGCCGGGACATTTTATCCGGGATTTAACGCTGAACCGGATTCTTGTGTTTTAATCCGACCAAGCCGATACCGGATATGTGCACGTGAAGAAAGGCTTCCCAGCGGAACAGACAGCGCCATTTGGGTGGAAGAGACAGTAGGCAGAACTGCTATAGTTCTTACTGTTGTCACGTTATGTTTGGGTTCACCTAACAAGAAAAATCGATGTAAATAAAGAACTATGATGCCTTAATACATTTCCAGTTTATTCATCATGAGTCTTAGCACAAATGCGCCATTCAATAAATCAATGTACATTGCTTTATTTGGAAGAGGTAAGTTTTAAGTTAAGCTAACTGTATTGAGTTCAAATCTATCTACAAAACACCAGGGCATGGTACCGGTGGCTTTAACACCCAAAGAAACCCTGGTGACTGGGGAAAATACAAACATTTAACAAAATGTGGCTGTTAAATTCCCCGCTCTATCCCGGGCGTCGGGGGGTCGGGGTTTCAATTAACTAGTGCATAACGGTTACTCACGAAGCAATGAAGGTAGTTCCCCTCTAAATTCAAGGCGTATAATTTTTTAAGACCTTGTTTTACTTTTTATTTTCTTTAATAGAAACCGCTCATAGAAATAAGAACAATTTAAGAATAAATTGAGACTGAAATCACCAAAAAATTAGGAAAATTGAGCCTCGGCATAACGTATTTCTTCTCAGTACAAAAAAAGCGTGTATGGGCCCAAACCCTGTTTCTTTTTTTAAAAATATTATTCTATGAACTAGTAGTTAAAATTCTTTTGTAATCAGAGGCTTATCGACTCGCCTCGTTATTGGCTGCTGTTGTTTTTTCCTTCAAACTATCGTCCGCCATTTTTGGGCCACACCGGTTCAACCTTTCACTCACTAAGCGGCGACCGGACACGATGAGCTCTGTCATGTCACTTCTCCGCAGATATCGTGACTCATTAAGCGCTGTAAACAAACAAACATATTCGATAAAGATCTAGTAAATATCAAAGGGATCGATCTTTAGGCTCTTAGTCTCTGTCAATCTGTTGCTGTCTTGTGATTTTTGATATTATTATTTTTTATTTTTTTTAAAGAAACCCTAAAAAAGCAAATTTTTAACTCCAAATATGTTTAACTAAAGGTTTCTTACAATTTCCTGTTTCGTGATATTTTTTAGCTGAAACAACAAAAACTATGTAAAATACTTCTATGAAATAGTTTATGGGTAATTCATGCGAAAAATTTTTACTCCAATAAGATTTTTGATGCCAAGTGAACAAATGAATAAAAAATCACTTCTATAATATTTTCTTTACCCATATTCATTTCACATATATATACACCGTTTTTTTTAATCCAAATTCACTTGTTAAAACCCAATATAGATTTGAAAGAAACTAGAGTCTACAGTATTTTCCCGCTTACTGAAATAGAAGTTCTTTCAATAATTTTCATCAATCAATTCATGATGGATCAACTCTGATTGAACAAAATTTGCGCTGCTCTTTCCTTTATTAACAAAACTTCCACGATCGAAACGTAAAAACTGAATGGACAAAAAATTATGTCACTGATCCAGATTGGGAGAACACTTTTTGCAGAGAGTAATTAATTCAATATTTCCATACAAAATGCAGTGTGTATTAACATAAACTGTTTTGTGGGACGATTAAAGGCGCGTCATTAACGGATTGTCTCAGTTTCATAAATGACAAGCTTTAAGGAGTTTGAATCAGAAATATTTTACTTTGATAATATTCCTAATAATAAAAGGTTCTATCGCAAAAGAGCTGTGTAAAACAGCTAACATTGTAGAAATATGTAGTTTTGTTATCCCATATTTATACGTTTTTGGCTCATAGATTTTATATGTGGAGAAACTTCTGGCTGATGGTTTTGTAAATGATCACATTTTGATTTTCCGGCCCGAAGGCAAAAATATACAGTTATCTTTTTTAAGTGTTTCCAGAAAATTAACTTTCTATATCTTTTTTAAAATGAGACAGAAGACCTTTACAACAGCTAGCTCATAATTTGTTTCGATTATTGAACCGAATTGAACGTTCTCATGCTATGTTACAAAAGAATTGTCAAAAGCAGGATGGTTTTCTTTGTCAAAGCATTGTGAAAATGTTTATTATCCTTTGACGTTATTGATTTATGACACCCACAACAGTGGCGTTGGTAAACAGAAAATAGAACTTTACCATCTGATGTTTGTCAAAACAATCTCACGAATTCAATTTATTTTCTAAATTTATTTCCTCTTTGTAGATTCACTAGGGAAATCCAGTGAAAGCGTGAGAAGCGGATACTTCGTTTTAAACACACAAAACTAAACAATACAAGAAATCTTATTTTGATTATAGCAAAAGTTTGAAATAATCCCTCAAAAAATTTCTTGCAACCGATTTAAAAGTCAAAATCTAAAAGCCAACTGAAAAAGCGAAACTGTTTATAATTTATATTCTTTTTTATTCATTTTACAGCGGACTCAATGGCCAAATTGCAGTTTGTATAACTGTATTTACTGTTTTCTTCTCAAAAAATAATTAACAATTCGTACGTCCTGATGCATTTTGATAAAAGTGAAGAGTTGATCGGTTGAACAAACACAAGTTTAGGAGAGAAATCACATTAATTGCGGAAATGAAATTTTCTATTTGGCCATTGGGTTGAAAAGCAATCTGTAAATTTACATGAAAGTTTATTAGAAACAGCTTGGTTAAGTTTTGGTTAAAAAAATCTTTCTTCGCGGTGAAATGTTGGGCGGACGAAAGCAACAAAGAGGACATTAAGTTTCGTTGTCGTAGAAATGAACAACTAAAGCGACCTATTTTCTAGTATGAAATATAATTTTTGGCTATTTCAAGAATTTCAAAATTTATCGAGGGTTGTGGCTTAAATCTTCTGCTGATATAGACTTGTCTGTTATTTTATCACATGTTTTTGTATTTACATATTCTTTCAATTTAGTTTGAGTTAGAAAACTCGTGAAGTGACGGACAAATGTAAGTTGGGAAGCTCGTTTGATAAAATATCAATTTTTATTTTATCAACAACTTTGAAATAACGTATTCCAAATGAAAATAGTGTTTCTTGAAGTATTCCAAATGAAAAGAGTGTTTCATGAAGTTTGGTGAGCGCATCCTCTAAGTTTAAATCTGGATACAACCAAAATTTAACGGGTTTTTAACAATAATTTCATACTTTATATTTTGACTGGCGGACCAGCAAAAGCTGTTCAAAATAATAACGAGAAGTTGATAAACTGTTAACGAATTGTTTATGTTAACCTAAGCAAAACTCTTTTGAAGCTCGCCACACCTGCTGTAGCAGAAAGAGCGAACTTTATTACACCGGATATAAACGTTTTGCTAGAACTGAGAAACCCTTTATTCACAACAGAGAGACGGAACCTTTCATATTTAAATCTTGGGTCTATGTGCTCAATGCAAATAGATGTTGTTTCCAGATGCATCAATAATTCCGTTATGTAACTTAAAAAGCCTGAAAAATATTTTTAAGAGTTACTTCTGCATTCAATAACCATGTCAATGCTCCAAAGAGGGTGAAAAAATACTGCTAACCTAACTGCCAGTTAACCTATTTTAAACGAAAAGATGAATCTTTTAGTTTTAGCTTTCTTTTTTAAAATTGATTTTAGAGATAAATAAAATATTTTTCTAAATCTCAGTCAGTCGTTTAAAAAACAAATTCTAAAGAAAGCTTTATTGGTTCAGTTTTTTGATTCTGCATGAGAAATAACTTAATATAGAAAAAAAAACTTAAGCTGAAAATGAAAAAGTATCAAAAATATTCGGATTATTTTTAAAGGTTAACAACTTTTCGGCATTCTGCATACATTGTTCATCCCGGCTATTGCTGAAATTAAGTTTTACAAAATAGCAGCTGCTTTTGTAATTCGAAAACTTTCAGCCCCAGTTTATTTTCTGTTTACAGTTGTTCGACGACGCCAACAATTTCAAGTCTTGCAAAAAAAATTAAAGATTAAAAAATTTGGTTTATTCTACTGCTGTTTTTGTCTGAACCATGTAGTTGCCTTATTGGTGATAAGCAACACATCTTATTTTGGAAAATTCTACGACTAAATTTAAAAACGCAAAAGTTTTTTTAATGAAGTTTCAGAGACGATGAAATATAATAAATTGGTTGAATTACCTACATTCTGAAGAAAGAAAAAATTCAACGTGAGATGGAAACTCACTTTTTTACTGACTAAATTAATCAAACACGCTTTAATGTGAATTCGGTTTTATTTTCCGAACAAAGGAAAATTTACAAAAGAAAATATAAAAAAAAAAACAGCAATGAATCGGTTTCTATCTGTTAGCTCTTTTTTTGGATTTTACCTTCAATTTTTTTTGTCACCTTCGAAACTATTAGACCCTAGCTTGGGTTTTAGAATAGTAAATAAATTATATGGCTATTAAAAAGGCTGCACAAATCTAATGAAACGAACAAACCTCTACACCAACAATGAATAAAATGTTAAGCCAGTTGTTTTGAGTATTTTATAACGCTCATAACATACCTGGTTAACGCATGCATAATTTCTTTTCGACTTTGACATTTAGACGGAAATACTGTTAAGTTAAGTTTGGGGTTTATAAACATTGAAATTTCTTTTTTTCACTTTCGTTCAAACAAAATGTTGCAGATCTAAAAAATGAATAATAAAATTTGTTGAAAGTTAACTTTTGAAAAACGTTTAAGTTCGTTGCCTTTTTTAAAACGATTTCCAACCATAAAATCTTGCTCTTAAACGAAAAAGAAAAATCTACAGTGCTCAATAACAAGTATAATAACTACACTGATTTAAAGCTCTTTCGATAAACATACAAAAGTGAAAAGAAATTTCATTCGCATTCTTTAAAAGTTCAGATTTCAACATTTTTACACAGCAACAGAATTGAAAGATTCGAGGTTTTCCACAAGGTTTTCATTGCACTTACCGTGTATTTGTAATTCGCTTTTTAATTTGAATATTACTGAACAGAAGCTATCGGTACAATACGCTATCTATAGTTCAAGACATCGTATTTAAACTTTTAATTTTTCACACGGTTATAATTTGCTTTTAAAATATTTTTATATTCATTTTCTGCCGTTCAGGCCAAAAACATATTTATAAAAGAAACGTTTTCGGATCTTCTTTACTCCTTCAGCTAAAATGAATCGTTTTAGAGAAGCCCCAAAAACTTTTCTTTTATTTCATTTTTAAAACAAGTTTTAGGTCTGACGGTTTCAAACAAGAAAATTTCATCAACGCCCTACAGAAGTTGCACAGGATGCAAGAATATTTAATATCACTTTTATCAATATTTAACATTTTCAAAAAGTTCAAGACATCACTCATCAGTTAGGCATGAAAGTTTCACTAATTGCTAGACAAATTTATCACAAAAATGAAAGAATTTACGTGGTTAGAGCTCACTAAATATGCATCTCTAATTTAATCGTAGTGGATGTTACCATGGTAATAAATGCAAAATATAAAGACAAGTAAGAAAATTTTTATTTTTTATTCCTTTGACATAAAAACTAAAGCCTGCAACACACTTTGTTAAAATTTTTATGCTCATTTTTATCAAAAGAAACAGCAATCGGCTGAGTTTCTACAAATGAAAACTATTAGCTTTCCTCGGAAGTGCTAAATCTGTCATATTTCTTCTGAGTCATATTTAAGCATTAGGCCGATTTCCACAAAGGATATCTAAGTCACGTAAAATTGCGCAGCTCCAGCTGCACCTGCCCGTTACGAATCGATTTGACAAAGAAAGTGGGTGTGGAATATTTAGCAAACATCACAGGTTTTGTTCGTTGTTGTGTTAACAATATGTCTATAAGCATTCCTCTTAAATTGGCTGGAATATATAAAAGAAATATAAACTAAGTTTCAGCAAAGTGTTGTACGTATTGACAAAGTTCATCGTTCACAGTGATAATTCCAAAAAATCTAAGTCAAGGAAATTTCACTCCCTTCTCGTCAAAACAGACTCGCAATGAAAAAAGCATTTTTACTGATAGCTCTGCTTCTTGCTTTAAGCGCATTATATCCTGCTACAGAAAGCTTTACAGCTGGAATAGGAAATATTGGAAAAAGAGAAAAGTCACACAGAAAGAGAACCGTTGTACAGGTTTGGATCCCTCTCTTCTTAATAAAGTTAGCGTATTCCTGATTAGGCCACCGTAAATGCAAACTGAATGTTTGCATAATATCAGACTGTACGCTTTGTTTCACCACAATGTATCATGTTCAAGCGTTGTGAATGAAAAAAGGTTGAGAGCTAGTAACGATCAAGTTTTTTCTTCTTTCTGACGGGGTTTTATGAACCCGGTTAAGCGGTTTTGTTGATTTACAAAAACATTATAAAAACACTAATTAATGTTCTCAATGCTTTGCTTAAACTTTAGATACATCATTCTATTCTGTAAAAAAAAAATCAAAAGACAATGCATTAAAAATACCTGTTTGAAAGACGTGCCAAAGTTAAAAAAGTACGATGCTTTATTTAATTTCAACGTTTTACTGAATATTTAAAAACTTTATGAAAAAAACCCTGAATTTAGTTTTTCCAATATGGTTATCTTATGAATCCTTGTTGTTTCAAACTCTCTTTAAGATTTTCCCTAGCTACCCAGGTGTCGAAATACATAATGGCGAGCCAGACAAATGAAATTTTTTTACGAGCATGAACTTGTATATTACTGTAGATAAAAAATGACTTACATCAAGATTTCTTATACATTCATTGCACAATGCCAGCCGAAAAGCAACAAGCCAAGACACTATGCATTTCAACACTCCCAAACAACCACACGGCGCTCTGCACCAAAAGGCGGGAAAGTTTCGCGCCAAAATGCTGCACGTCTTACTTTGTGTGACCCTGTCCTGTGTCGACAGTACGACATTTCCGAATTACGCTCCACTGCTGCCACAAACAAAAACATCAAGTCGAGGCCAAGTGGTAAAAAGTGCAGCAAATGTTTGAAAAGTTAGCACTTAGGATTGACTTGAGGGTTTTGTTTGTGAAATAGCCTAATGCATTTCAAGGCGATAGGCCCTTTGCAGCTAGAGGTCACAAAATACGCCATACTGGGACACAAAAGAATGTGCTAGACGCCACTGAGAAATGTTAAACAAAGAAAAATCACACTTTTGTTGTTAATTGTGTTTTGTCTTGGAGTCTAGCACGTTCTTTTGCATCCTACTATGGCGCATTTTGTATCATGTGACCTCTTACTGAAAAGTCTATTAACCAAGGAAACAATCGAACACCAGCAACACTGTCCTCAAATTTTGAAAAAAATAATTTACTCCATTACTAAATGAAATATGAAGTTGAAAACTTATTGTTTTAAACATGAAAAACACTACTCAAAATTATGCTCTTAATAGGGGTAGGTAAAGATAAAAAAGCGACCTCATTTTTTTACAAGAAGAATTTTAAACTTTTTTTGGTTTTATTTTTATTTTGGAATTATTTTTTGCTAGAGATCTACACTCAACAGTGATTAATTTAGTAACTGAAATTATGATTTTACTAGCTCTTGATATTGTTGCAAAATCATTATTATTGATAAGGAAAATTAATACCACTGTTTTTAGAAATTTCTAAGAATTCGAAGGATGTAGGATGTGTGGGATATATGATTATGTTGTATATATGATGTATGGGGTACGTTTGTATTTGTGTGGTGCGTTTTATGATGAATTATGTATAAATGATGTATGATGTATGATGATATCAGATATAATAAGTACGTTGTATAATTTGTAATGTGTAAAAAATATATTATACAGTACATGAAATATGAAAAAACCCCTTCACAATGTATTTTTCTTTTAGAAACGTATAGCTGAGCGCCGCTTGTGCAGCTACATGAACCGCAGAGAGGAATTATCAGAAGAAGCAGAAGAAATTCCGCAAGAGATGGAGCGTATTGTCCGTAACCTATGCTCCTTATGACAATGGAGTTAAACTAAAGAGGGGAATGTCAAGATTATGACAATAACAATGGCAATGGTTTATTAGGTACATTTAAGGACTAAGATTATTGAGAACGTTTGTGAACAATGGATCAAAATTATGCATCTGTAAATAAACGCGTATTCCACTGTGTACTTCTTTCATGCAAAATTTTTCCAAGTTGGTTCTATATTAGTTAATTCTAAAATTGAATACTGCAGTGAAAATTGCCGTTTATCACCAATAAATTTATCGCTACACTGATATGTTATCTGGTGCTTGAAATACTAAACTGATCTCCATGGATCAATTGCTTTACATTTTTTATCAGCTGAATTATTATGACAAATCCGACTTTTGCAGCTGGCATTCGCATTTCCCTTAGCCTTGTTGATCAGTTGTATGTTTGCTTCGGTTCCTAAGAATTCTTACATTAAACATAACAAAAACGTTTCAAATCATACTTTACAAGCTACTGAAAGATTTGCTTCTTTCAAATGCAAGTGCGTAGACAAGTCGATTATAATGAACGAAAACGTAAGTCGATTTGGAGGTTCTGTAGTCATTCATCGTGAAAGACACTGAAAAACCGCTTCAAATGGCAGAAAAATCTGTAAGACACTGTGGGATATATAATAAAAAGAACGATGCATCGGTCGCTCGGAGATACAAAACTAAATAATTTTAGCTAAGAGCCAAAAGCTTCCAAGAAACCGCATTCAGGTAAAGGGTGGGACTTGTGGATATATCGATGGTAAAACTGGGTAAATGCGAGTTTAATTAATTAACATATTTGAGTTTTTATGAAGTCTTGCGCGTGATGTACGTCACCAAAGTACTGAAGTTCGGAGAGGGGCAATTTAGCGGCGGGGAGGGTTCTCATGTCACTTTGTCGCTCATTTTCCAGCCCACCTTTCGCCTACTTGGCTAGAGACAAATGTCGCTGTCGTTTTTAGTGCTACAATACTTAAACTTAAAGAGTAAATGCCCATAAAAACTTTTTAGTAGAAGATCGACCACTTTAGTTTCTAATGACTCTATAATGGCTAGAGTGTAAACATAAATCACAGAAATCGTTAAAGTTACAAAGGCTCACAGAACACCTACCTTATTTTCCTCCATTGCCAATATAATTCAAAAAGAAATTTTTTATGTCGTTTTGTCGAAATTAAAAATGGATTGTCGCTGTCGCAAATCGTCGCTATTTTTCCGTCAGGTTCTGTCGGCTGTAGGTGTTCTAGAACAAGATTGTCGCTACATTTTTTGCAATTTTGGAACAATATCGATTGTCGCCAAAATCCCTTGGAAGGCCCTTTATATATAGTGCAGTTCTCGATTGACGAGTGTCACATTTTACGTTTGCATATAACGCAAGACTGTGAGTGTGGATTGTTTATTGAATATATCTTATTTTGTTTTAATTAAATATACTTATTTGAAATTTAATAAGTTCAAAGAGTTAAATATTTGTCTGTTTAAATAGTGGACTAGAATGTTCATCGAATTTGGAAAAGTTCACGATTCTGAGGGCTCGTTTTTGTAGTATTAGAGGATTTATGTTGGTGTGGTAAGTACTGCCCCACACAATGAGACCATACATTAGAAAGGGGTAAATAAGTGAAGATTTGCGAGAATCTCTAAATTTACATAATAACGGAGTTTTGATAGGATACCAACGCTTCTTTTAATTTTTGTTGAAATTGATTGTACTTGTTTTTTCAAGTTGAGATTAGAATCAAGCATGATACCAATATATTTGGTACTATCTTTTTCTATCAAGAACGTTTGGTTGATATACAGGTTTATTGAAGCTTCAACTTTTTTTTGTGGAGGGTGAAATAGAATAAAGTTGGATTTGTCAATGTTGAGAAAAGGTTATTGATATAGATAGCCAGGTGAGGTATCAACATTGAAGTAAATTGCCTTCTGTTACTTAAATAAGACTCAAACCATTCTTTGACAATACCTCTGATCCTCGCATAATGCTTTAGTTTGCTTAAACTTCACTATCATGATTGACTGTGTCAAACGCTTTGGGAAAGTATAAAAATACACGGCAAGAAAAAGCTCCATTTTTAATCGCTTCCTGCATGGATTTTGTCTATAATACTCAGAATGGTGTGTTCTGTTGAATGATGAGAGCGAAATCCGAATTTTTTATCATAAATAAGGTTGCATTTCTGAATGAACGTGATTAATCGTTTGCACAGGAGTTTCTCTAAAACTATGTTGAAAACTGATAGCAGCGAGATTGGGCGATAATTGTAACAAATGAATTGTTGAAGACAATTTATAATGGTTTTGATATCACAATTTTTATAAGTTTTTAAAAGTATTTTTGTCGGTATACTAAAAAAAGGTCCTGTAGCTGATATTTCTTGTTCGATTTCTGTAGCTGATATTGGAAGTTAAAAAAATCCATCATGAGGTTTGTGTTTAAGAAATTGGCTTGATGTTGTCTTGGTGTCGGGTATAGAGCGTGCTATCACATTTCCAACATTAGAAAAATATTTATTGAAGACTTCGCAATAGCTTTTGGGTTTGTTATTTCAATATTATTATGATTAATTTTATCTGGTGTCCAATTTCGTTTGGATTGTATATTATGAATCTTTTTATTCCATTCAACATTTTTTCGGAGTTTCCTTGACTTTGACAAAAATATACATCATAAAAATGTCTTTTTTCTTATTTTTAATAAATGATTAATTTTATTTCTATAATATTTAAATTTTGTTTGATAATAAGGTCTTTTAACTCTCTTCTGGAATGCAAAAATTTATTTATAGGTATTGTATGAGGGCATTAATATTCCGTTAGGATGTTTAGATGTAACGCCAGAGAGCATGTTCGAATGTGCATCATTTATAATTTCTATCCATAAATCTTCAAGGCCAGATTATGATTTTATTAAATCCGAGCGAATTGATACTTTCAAAATATTTTGTACAAAAAAGCCAGCTCCCTCAGCGTTGGATATAGATAGAAACTGGTATTCAGTCATGTCTGTATTACACCTGCACGACAATGCAATGGGGCAAGAGAAAGATTATGGAAGCTTGAATGATAGCAGCAAAGAATACATCTTAAACAAAAAGCAAACCCATCCAATTTTCCCGTTCTCAATGGGAATAACTTAAGACTATAAAATTTTGAATGTTTACGCGGCGAACAGAATCCTGATGATAAATTTTTAAGTCGAAAACGTTTTGGTTTTTAGACAACTTTTACAGTCTTAACAATTTTATGCATTTTACCTTTAAGCAAACATATGAAGAATTCTTGTTACTATTTCTTGCATTTCTATGGAAAAAAGACATTTGTCGCGATAATAATTGTAATCAGTCTTGCAATAAGTTTAGCCGAAAAGCAGCGTTTACTGATGTATAAATGTTACCGAAAATACACGACTTTTATAAAAAAAACTCTCATTTAAATAACAGTTAGCATGGGTGTTTCAAACAAAAGACCAAAGATATTGTGAATAGAAATGTTTCCAATTTCTACTATCAAAACTTGCAAAAGCTCTATATTTTGTGGATCTTTTACAAGTAAAATGGAGGAACTTAAAACCACAAAGAGCAAGGGGTAAGGGAAACAATGTAGTTATGTCAATTTCTGTTTAAAACCAAAGGAAATAAGAAAGTTTAAAACATTCAAAGTTACTGAGTGATAATTTGGTTGATCGCAGTGAGAGGTCGTTGTTTAATATTTTTTTACTCGAAATATGACAGGTGCATTTTCGTTTTCCTAACGACAAGATGATTGCGACTGCTACTTTTTGTGTTAGAATTACACATCTCAACCCTGAAAATAATACTAAAATATTTAGTTTAAGACACCGAAAGCTGAAGGTTTTATAAATTAGTTTGAAGCCGTTTTCTAAGATGAAAATTTGATAACTAATAATGCTATTTGTGGGTGCATAAATAATTATATGCAATTATTCTAAATACTCGTTCATCATTTACTTAAGAACACCTAGCTTGAAACTGAAAAAAGCAAGTGTTTCACATCAAGTCTACGTTTACGAACTTACAAGCGAGAATTGCACTTTTCATGAATACAAATCTGAAAAGTTCGGTCATTTTAATCGCTTATTTAACGTGGGAAATAAACAGCCACAGAATCTATTGTTACCGTTTTACGTTCATATACAACCATTCTACCACATTAGTTTTATAATTACCAAACATACTTGACTTAACGAGCATTTGCCAAATGAGCAGTTACTATTTTTTCACAAAGAAAATGTTCTTCAGGTCTAGATTGACTCCTGTTTTCTACTTCTTCAAAGAAGTCAAGTATTACACCAGTCGTAAAATCTTCAAAACTATTATAGTTGTTAGTAGTCTAAAGCATAAAATGTTAATGTTATTTTAAGTGATTTAAATTTTGAAGTTGGCAAGCTTTTATGTTTTGACATATTAACTAAAACTTGTTCCACTGCTGCGAAGTTAATTATTTTTTAGTCTTGATTTTTAACCTATTTTACTAAATTTATTAGTAACTGCAAATGAAATAGCTGCATTTTCTTTAATAGACTTACTTAGATCGGCCTTCCTTTGAATTTCTACAAAGTCTTGCCTTGTCTTTGCAATAAGGTTGCTACGGTCTGTGATTGGATGAAGAAATTGGTTTATTGTTTCGAGTTGTGATTGGTTAGAAACAAGATCATTCATAGTTTTCATTTTGTTTAAATTTGTTTTGAGTTGTGATTTCAGCCGTCTTATTTGAGATTGGTAGTTTTCATTCAATCCTCTGTTTTTCACGTCGCTTTACCAGTTAAAATGAAAAGTTCTGGAAAAACTATTTAGTTCACTCAGTCGCATTACTTTTCTCTCTTTGGTTAAGTAACCGTCCCGATTTAAACAAGAAATTGTTACATGTTATGTCCTGATCTGTCTCGATTAGTTGCAAATTGTGATGCCTTGTTTTTTTTTTCGACATTTAAACGAAATCTGGCTGCTCCATCAATTCGACACATATATTCTTGAAATGTGTTAAAGCTGATTTCAAAAAGGTATCATGATAAACGTCGTCACTGCCCGTGAATCAGTTTGATAAATTTATTTTCCGTTAGTCTTGGAGAATCACTTAACCAAAAGCTATAGACTTTAAACAATAAAGCTTTGGTTTTAAAATCCGATAGCAAAAAGAAAAACAGTCAGGGAGTAACGTGTTAATCACAGCAAAACTGTCAATTTGACAAATTCTATAGTAGATAAATATAGAAATTATATGAGCACAAATTCTCTCGACAAACAAAATGCAGAACTAAAAACATCGTTGTAAAGGATTATGTTGGTTTTTTGTTCAATTTTTTTTCTCTTGTATAATAGAAGGCAAAATCGAAAGGTAAATCTCTTCTTATCGTTCAATCGTCTTAGGTCTAACTCTATTTCTAATTAAATCTTATTCATATTAGCTTGCATCCCTTGTCCAAATAGATAAAGTCTAAATTTCCTACTCTTGGATAGTTTCTTTTTATTAAAGGTATCTGTTCGAATGTTTATTTGTTCCTCTGAAAATTTAATTTATAGTTTGATCAAGAATCGATATCAAGGTGCATTCGTGGATTTGTTAAAAGTCGCCTAATTATAAAAACATTAACTTTTTGAAAAGCATTTCTCATTGATATACAAACGATATAAATTTTGAAAACGTAATACCCCTGATATGAGATTCAAAGGTGGATTATTATTTGTTTTCTGGTTCAAAGCACAAAGCATATAGAAAGTCAGGCTTTTCACTAAAAAATTGGTTAAAATAATCATTTTTCTACAAGAAGGTGCAAGGAGATAGCGGTCGATGTGTTTTTCTGGATTTAATAAGTTAATATAAGAAACTAACGGCCAAGACAACTGATTCGTCCAAATCGGGAAAATTTAGAATTTTCTTTGGTTTGAATTTTGGAAAAGCTTAGAAACCTAATTTAGATTTTGAATATTGATATAAAAAAACGTTTCTTGTGTCAGATACACTATAAATTTTTTTAAAAGAATAGGTTAACACATTTTGAACACTTCAAACTTTTAAAAATGTCGACGCTCTTAGCAGTTTAAGGAACAGAAGAGACTCTGTTGAACGACCACTTTTTTGCAACTAAATAATTATAAAAACTATAAACTTTTATTAGTAATAAAAGAAACCGGAATAGTAAACAATGTTTTGGGTTACTCTGCTAAGTTAAAAATATTTTCTCTTTACTTGTTCAATTAGGCGTTCGCTACTTTTTATTGACTCGAGTAATTGCGCATCTAGTTTTGCGTAGGAGAATTTCACAACTTGTTTGTTTTGTCTCTTATTTATTTAAAGCAAGCGTACGCATAAAACTAATAAGAATACATCAACACAATTAGCTCTACTTCTCGGAAGCTAGAATTTCAGTATGAGAAGAAGTTAATGATTGGACTCCATTTAGTTTGCTCGTTTGTAAACTCTTTGGTTCTTTGCAAGTGCCGCAATTTCCGTTTTTTTTACTTCAAGTTGACAATCGATCTTTAAAGCACTAGTCAATTTGAAAACTTCATCTTTGCCGATCTGTCATCTATTGTCCTCTCACACTTATGCTCGGAAGTCATTTTACTACGAGCCTTGAATTCAAATGAGAAGTGCTAGCATTATTTTATTCTTATCGAGGTTTATACTGAATGCTCTGTTGGCAGGACTGCCCGATTTCCCACTAATAAAATACCGGACGCTAATAACGTAGGCAAACAAGCTTTGTCTCATGAGAGAAAACAATCATCAATTGTGTTTGTTCGAACAAACTATAAATGACTTCGCTTTATAGAATTTATTTGCAAGTTGAACGAAGAAATTCAGTTAAACACGTAAAGAACTCGGCTGTTTAAGAAGGCCTGACCAACAAACAGAAACATGAAGACAACACTCGTAATACTTTTTGCCCTCGTTTTTATCTTGTTAATTCCAAGACATTCCGACGCCTTCACCGCTGGTATTGGTAATATAGGCAAACGTGGTGTGAAGGTAAGGTTTACTAAAGCTAAAGAGCTAAAATTATTGAAAAATCTTGTTTTTAGCTTTCCGAGACCTCCATATATGCAGGCTATAAGAGTGCCAGGCCTTAAGAAACTATTTTTAAGCAGAGTAATTACAGCGAGGAAAAAACTAAAAAAATTCTAATTTGACAGCCATTCATTAACAGAACGTATCTCTTTCTAAGAAAAGGGTTCTTGTCCTAAGCTTCGAACTTTAGAGCAAAAATTCTGATTTTAAAATCAGAACTTACTTAATGAGCAGTTTAAGTCTAAAGTTATTTTAAGTCTGGAGTTATTTGAAAATTGAAAGTTTGTCAGCACCCAAGTTATTTAAAATTAATTGCATGGCTCTGACCAGATATATTTACCGAGCGTAATGTATCTTGCGGATGTTTGAAATGCTGTACGTGTAAACAATAAAAATAGAATACTTTTGTGTAAGGTGTTTGAGAACTGCCTCAGATCATACAATTTCAACAACAACAAAAATTCGCACCCAAAAAAGGACGCAGGTTGCCACTCAAAAACCACGGGGCTTCTTTTTCTGGTTGTTCTTGTGGACCGTTCTTTTTATGGATAGCTTCAAAGCTAAGGATGAATTTTAACAAAGAATAAAGCGTTCGTTTTCTCATTTGAATCGAAAATTAGGGCGTTGTCTCAGCCACAAACACCTCGAACTTTCGCTTTTTGACCATAACAAATATTTAAAGTTTGAGAAAAAAATGTTTTTTTTTTGGCATTATGATACTGTGATTTGAAAAAGGAGTTGAAATATACGGATAAGTTTTTACTTTGCAAATAGGCATTTAAAAAATTGAGAATAAACTGGAATTAATATATGAAAAAAAACTATACATACGACTCATTTGGAACAATCCGTTACAATGTCAGCTGTAGCTGCCTCGCAAGCTCCGCAGAGGTAAAGCACAAATTATGAAATCGGGGAGTGGTGGCCGGTTCGATTCTCGCCCGGGGCATCTGATTTTCTTTCAGCATTCGTTCTGACATTTCTCTAAAGACACACAGGCGTTTCTCTCTCTGAAGATGAAAGATAAAAAGAAAAACTAAAATTGTGTGATACTAACGGGCAATGATCAGCGCAGCATTTGAAATGCGTAAATAAAAGAATATTTCAAACTTTTTTATACGTTTTTTTTTATTTTGCGTCAGATCTCTACCTTACCAACTAATTTTTTTTCATCAGTAATCGACTTAAGTATATAATTCTTCCCCAAAATATGAAATAAAAATGTAAATTATAGAGACTCAAAGTGCAGCTAAAACTAACGTGGATCAATTATAAATTTTAAATAGTAAAATTTTAAGAACTAGAAAACACTTCAGGCTTGCACTGAAGATTTTGTTGCTTCACGTTAGACCAGCGAAAATCTTATTCTTCTTTTGAAGTTTTTAAAAAAATTCTCAAAGAAGAGAGACGGACTTTCATAGTAAAAAGATGGTCAGTTTATGGTATTGCTATTGTCGCACTGGAAGATCTTCAAAACTCTCTAACAGAAGTCGCTGATTTTAGTTCAATTCATAAAGACAGAGGGATTTCGACAGCTGGCAAAAGTTCGATTAGCAGTGAAAACCGAAGCTAATTATAGTTAACACTACGTGTTCTTGCGTGATTCTGAAATTATTTAATAAAACTACCTTCGTTTTTGGAAAGTTGGTCTTAAAGAATAGCAGTGGCACCTGATAGTGGCTATATATATTTTTAGAATCAGTTTTACAAAAAAAAAATAAGATGAAAATAATAAAACAATCGTATTGTTTTTTGTTGTCTTTCCTCGAAAAAAATTAACGTGGTGAACCGAGCGTTTAATAATTTATCATCAACGCATAATGAAAAATAAAAGTATTCTCACAAATAAACTGGAGAGACATTTTCAACCAATTTTGTGATTTAAGTTTTGGAACATCAGGCAGAAACTTTGACACATCCGTCCGGAGTTTTTACGCACAAGTTAAGCATATTCATGTCCAACGGAAGAAACTTTTTTCATGAAATACAATTAGTAAGTTTAACGAATTGGCTCAGAATTTCTCTGCCTGATGGCTAGAAAACGGAGAGGAAATAAATCGCTCACAAACTGACATTTCTGTAGCATTAAACAAAGGCACCAACCGAAAAGCAATCAGTTGACATGTGACATGTCATTACGTTTGTTATAATTATTTGTTGAGATCCAAAACCGTTCTTTTTAAAACACAATTCTTAGAATCACATGAATTGATTGACACTGAACCAAAGTACTTTTTTAATTTGAAAAACTAAGCAGCAACGTTAACAAAAATCAGATACGAAAGTCTAAATTAAATTGCTATTAGCTCATTATCGTTATTACGATAACGGTCATGCATGAAGTCACTAGTTACATGGTAAAATCCAAAACCACACTTTTTAAAACACAATTCCTAAAATCACATCAACTAATTTAC
>JAOCNB020172439.1:0-17469 GCA_026546465.2 Palythoa caribaeorum | reverse complement strand
GCACTGGAATGAAAGTTTCGATCCGGAACGAAAACCCTGTGCGAACTCGATCCGGAATGACTTCACTTTCGTTCCGGTGTCATGTAAACACTTTGCACTCAAATGCAGAGCTGAAAAAATCGGAGCTAGTTCATTTCGGATTGAAACTCGACCCGGTATCATGTAAACACTTACTTAGTCTACATCAGAAAGATAAAATCAACACTCAATTCTGAATTCCCGAGAGGAATACAATCAAATGGCAAATCTATTGTGTTAAAATTTTCATTCACGTTCAATGACGCGATAAACGCCACGCTATTAACATAATAACTAGTCTCCGATGAAGCTCTGGTACAGCGAAAGCTTAGGCGGTGTTTACATAATGCCGGATCCAGAGTCATTCCGGAACGAAAATAAATTCAGTTATGTGTTTTATATGAAGAAGTTAAAAACGAACTCGTACCGGAATGAAGCGACAACGACAAGCTTGGTAGCGTGAAAACGAACTTTTAAAAGTGTAGTGCGCACGTTCTACTCGTCTCAGTCTATTGGAAGTCTGGCTTCGTAGCTATTTATGTACCATTATGAGCCGTACACTGTTTACATGATACTGGAGACGAATTGTGGTCGGATTTCATTCCGGATCGAAAATTTCGATCCGGTGCGAGAACCCGGATGAGTTCCTTACGGAATGAGTCATCCTGGTAGGAAAAATTTTGAAGTATCATGTAAACAAATGCAGCAATTTGTATGGAACCGGGACGAACTCGTACCAGAATGAGTCTCAATCCGGTATCATGTAAACACCGCCTTGTTGCAGACGCCGCTACTCCTATTATTTTTTAATGCTCAAGGGAATGATTAAAACCTTGCGATCAATGTGACTTCCATTTGGAAGAAGAAGAATGCAGCTTTGCTTTATTAAGTGGGCATGATTTTGTTTTAGTTTAAAATGCGCAAGCTAGAAGCATAACATTGCAACACAATCAGTCAATGAGGTGAGTCTCAAGACACCACGCGACATGTAATTACATTCAACCAATCACGCGTCGCTTTTCGTCGTCAGGCGGGAAAATTTCGCGCCAAAGCACAGGACGTACGTGGGACGAGTGTGCAGGACTAGGACTTGTTTTTTCTTTATTTTGATGTGGGATTGTTTCAAAGACAATAGAACTATAGAATTATTGTTCTTTGAACAAACCAATGAAACTGTATAGCTGATTAAAATGAAAACCGACAACTATCGATGAATGAACATTGAAACTTGGTAACGTCGTTCAAATTATCTACAGGATTTCTCTCGACCACCTTTAGAACAAACTATCTTTTTTCTATCAAGTTTTCATAAAAAGAAATAAGTCTAAAGATAGAAGCATGACGTTAAGGTCGTGGGATGTAAAAACAAACACACAAATTTCCATACCTTTTACGGAAACCAATCCATCATTATCGGGATCAGCCAGTCGAAGTATATTCCGTATATCCCTCTTAGACATTTTCTCGCTGACGGCGTGAAATGATTCCTCGAGGTCCTTCAAGGGAAAAAACCCGTCGCCATTCCTGTCAAATACAGAGAAAGCAGCGTACAACTCCTCCTTATGGTCTTGTTCCATCACCATCATTGTCATCAGCTTTACAAAGTCATGAAAAGTCATTTTGGGATTCACTATAGAACGAAATGACAATTATTTTAATGTTTACAGTTACAAACAATTAAAATTTTTTTCATTTAAAGTAATACGGCGTGCAGCAACAACATTTTTAAGGCTTCCTGTTTACGTATTACTCCTTTAACTGGTATCCCTGTGTATTATTTCATTTTTTGAAGCACGCGTTTTATCTTGCTAGCTAGTCTGTGTAAACTCAGAGATGACCAGTTTTCAAAAATCACTGATATGAAAACAAAATTACAAAACAATTGTTTTTCAAAAGGATTAATACTTTACATTTACAAATATATAGATTGCATTGAATTAGTAAAATATTTTCTGTCGGCTAGGACAAATAATTAAATGTCTTTAATCGTCACCCATAAGTATACTACTTCCGGTTGATTTTAAGCAAGTTAAAAGTTTGAGAGGGTCTTAATACCATAATGACATCTGTTTACAACTCATTACAACGTTTGATAATCTTTAATGGAAGTAAGAATAGTGTTTAAACAGTAAATTTAAGTGAGTAAAAAAATCAGAAACAAAAACAGAACAAAACGATATTGGTTTGAAAGTTTTTGAAAATAATAGATAATACACAAAGATCAAAAATCAAATTGAGGCTTTCAGTATTATCACCTCAAGGCACAAAAGTATCGATAAACGAGGCACGTTAGCTACTGCTGATATCACAGAATCAAGCCCAAAGGCACTTACCTGTTATTCCCAGCTCATTCATATAAACCCATACTTCAGCCTCTGTTGGATTATATCCGAGCGACCGAATGAGCTTGAAAACTGAAGATGTCTTCACTGCCCCGCGCCCTTGTTTATCGTAGACTGAAAACGCATCCTCAAACTCTTAATGGAAAAAGCAACACAAAATGTTATTTCTTTTCTAGGCTTTGCAAATGGTAAAGCAAGCAAATTTGACGTTTTTGCTTAATACACAATTAATATTCATATGGTATTTGTTTTACAATTATATTATTAATTATTACGTCACCCGCCCGTGCATATTGTGCTCTTAAAAGAGTGGTATATTATGCTACTAGCAGTGCTCGATATTTTGGCAAATCAGTATGCCAAAATTATGCTAGGATTCCCAAACTGATTATGCTCCTAATTTCCAAAATTATGTTCACAAAATAACGTAGATTCTGTACATATAGGCGCGCAATGAACGACACCAAATTACGATGTTTTTGAACTATGATGTTGTTGTAAATATATTTGTGTTTTATGGCAGTTTGTTTCAGCCCTCAGCTGTCCAAATTAGCACGCAGAATTTGCCAAAAGAGGCCTAGTAACTAAGCATGTCAGAACAAAGATATGCATTGCAAAATACTATCTATCTTTTATTTATATCTGTAGAAAATAAACCATATTTACTAAATTTTCATGAGTTTATGCTCCAAAATGTGCTAAAATTTGCTAATTATGCCTTGGCAATGCTCGTTAAAAAAATTATGCTTTTTTGCTCCAAATATGCCAAAAATAATGCTAGCACAATCTGCCAATGCTCACACGAAAAGATAACTAGATATTATTACATGTTAAAAGCATGATGCCGTTTTATATCACTCAATCGCTCGCCTTTTAACAAGTTAGCAAGTGAGGCAGAACAGAGTGGACGCGAGATCTGTAGACTATAACAAGAAGCGAGTTCTGGTGGTGGCATGGAAATGAGGTGCCCCTGGACGGATAACAGAGGGAAGAAACAAGAAGAGAAGACCAGTATGGCCCCCTCCGCTGGGAACTCAAGCAGTAATTCCCAGGATATGACATTCGGCAATATATCATAGATCATAGATGTCCTAGGAGGATGATCCAATGGGGTAGACGAGGCTATGAGGGAACTGTTCGGGGCTCGAGGAGGAGAGATTCTACTCCAGATGCAGAGAGCCGTCATTTCGCACACCCTGAATATTACTCGCACACTGAAAGTGATGTCTTGAGGAGAGCAGAAGAGTGAACAGAGACATTTTTAGCAATTTTAGTTTATGTACTATATATTTAAAGTTACAGAGTTGTTAGCCTTAGGGCCTCCTTGGTTACGTTCGACGCCCCAGGTTGGCTGGATAAGGATCCATATGGCATCCATACGTAATAACTGTCCTATAAAAATAATAGTAATAATAATAATAATAATAATAATAATAATAATAATAATAATAATAATGATAATAATAATGATAATAGCGCCTGATTTCTAACAAGAATCCAAAAGTACTTTACACTTCTGTAATACTAAAATTAAAATAACTAACCACTGACAATTATATATTATAATACCTAATCAACAAATTGAATTAATAAATAGAGGTGTTTGCAAAGTGTCAAAGAAGTTTAATTCATGGGGCAAATGTTGGTGTAGAATGCAAGTCCAGGTACCAGGGAACACTATCCTTTACTTCTTTATCATGATATGTAACAAAAGTCATGCCAAAATTTAATATTGCGTAAATGCATAAGGGTATATAACAAACACAAGCAAAGCTCAGATTGTCACCTTTTTTATTACCGCTGCATATATTAATATAATTTGCAATAAGTATTCAAACTGGGTTATATAGCACAGATTCAATAAAATGTTCTAAATTTATGTGCTTGCCAATATAAATATATTTACATTTGTACAAATCTCAATTCAAAATGCCGATATCAATAGAAAGTTTGCACCTATAAAACAGTTGTAAACGTATTCTCTGACACTTAACCTTGCACGCTAAGTTCAGTACTTCCGAGTCATTTCATCAGAGTTAGTAGAGTCGACTGGGTAGGAAACACAATGACTTTCTTTGTTCTATGTTTTTGTTCTCCTTTTTCCAGTTGAAATATGACGCTGACCCTGCACAGATAACAAAAGGCTTTCAGATGTAAATGAGCAAGTTGCCAATAGACCAACGAAGCATCACACATAGAAACAAAGATCGAAACCGTGACCATGCACACAATATGAAACAAAGAACCATTGAAATCATCTTTGTAGTTTGCTAAGTTTCCTAACCAGTCTCCTCTACCAACTTTGATTTCTTTTAACCTTCAGAACAGCTCGACCAATGCCACACATTGATTATCCCACTTATACCGACTATCATATTGAGATCTTATCTTGTCAATTTCTGCATTTCTCACTTTTCTCGGTTTTTCACTTAGTGACCGAATTCGTTCTGCCCACACTTTAGGACTGTGGCCCTCAATAACACAAGTACTGCCTGACGTTAATTCATTCAAAACAATACCAAACCCCGATTTTGCACTAACAAGCACGGGGACACCAGCTGAAAGAGCTTCCAAACCTATCAGACCAAACGCCTCCGCTCGTGATGGCATAAGGACAACGTTCGCCTGACACATCATTTTTTTTAGCTCCTGACGATTATTGCAGTATTCATGCACGTGAAGCTTATCTTTTTTAATTTTAGTTTTGTTTTTGAAGTACTTCCTCATTTTGTCTTCTTCCCCAGATAGTGCACACACAGCGTGAAAAACGTAATTCCTGTCAAGTTTGTTCACAGCTTTTGCGGCCACGTCAAATCCTTTCAACTTGAAATCTTCTTTTGCCCCGCGCCCAAACATATAGACTTGAAATTGTCTAGTGTCTTTGTTGTTCTGACGTAGAGTTAGAAATTCTTCACTGAGGCCAGGACAAAAGACTTCAACTTTCTTGGCTGCTGCAAACAGGCTTGTGCTGTACTTCTCCTCCAGTTGCGGCCCCACTGCAATAACAAGATCAGCTGCTTCGCACAGAGCCTTTTCTTGTTTATCCTTCTTGTTGTTCTCACCAACTGGATTAGGACCGACTTTGTATTTTCCCATCTCCTCGCAGTCCACGTGTACAAAATGAACCCATTTACAACTGGGGAAGTCTTGTTTCAGGAACAACGCAGCGGTTCCAAATTTTCGTCCATGACTGATAACAACGTCTGGGGATAGTATCTCACGTGAAAACTTTAGAAGCTTGACAAGTGAAGAATCATCTTCCCAAGGAATGGAACTTGCTTCTATCAAATGTACCTTTACGGCAGCGGCATTTCTTTTATCACTATCAGAAACTTCAGGAAGGTAACAATGGACCTTGAGCTTAGGCTGTTTAGCCAGGTGAATAGCAATCTGTCGGTTAAACGTTGACAGGCCTCCCTTTGATGAACCCCACTCGCTGCACAGCAACAAGATGTTGAGTTGCTCCTCACAAACGCTGTCCACACTGGTACAGACCTTTTAAACAAATACAAGAGCTTAATATATTTCACAAATAGTTAGTATTCATTACACTGAGTATTAATAATGTACTTTGTGAAATAAAGCGAATTAAATGCAAAACGAACGCGTCTTCTGATTTGACAAGACTAATTTTAAAACTACATACTGATGCATATGCATGTTTTACGTCACACAATGAACATAACTTCTAGTCTTTTTGTGGTTATTGCCTTTAAAGTCAGTAACACAATATACCATCGAGTGTGTAACTCTGTCACTTTTCAGGAAGTGATTGGCTTACGAAGACAAATTGCCGAAAACAATACCTTGACTCTGAGTCTTAATTTACTTCTGGTAATCTATTTTTTGAATGAAATGGCTTCTGCAAATTCCTTACGAAAAAACACTGATAAATACGTTGGTCAAATATTCGACACTGCAGACTCGTTTTTCCGTGTGCTTTCATGCGCACTCTTCATCGGATGAGCATGGATATCTAATTAGTTGGTTAGGGAATTTTTTTTCCCTTTTTTCTGTCGTTTATGTTATATTATGAGAGAGAATTCTACTTTTTTGAACTTGTTTACATGACAAATAAGATTCTCA
This sequence comes from Palythoa caribaeorum, assembly GCA_026546465.2. Lineage (NCBI taxonomy): Eukaryota > Metazoa > Cnidaria > Anthozoa > Zoantharia > Sphenopidae > Palythoa > Palythoa caribaeorum. Next base: position 11,023 of record JAOCNB020172439.1, on the reverse strand, counting down.
ACGAAACATGCACGGCGCGACACCTGCTAATTATTAACTTTGTGGTTTTAAGTAGATGAAAGCTTGTCGAAATTCAATCAAAAATAAATTTATTTTTCGGAGTACTTACACAAATTTTTTTAATAGATAAACATAAAAATGTAATTCTCCTTGGTCCTTTGTTTAATATAAGAAATTATGTTGAAAACATTTGTCGCTCTTCCAAATTGATACGCAGAAGATTGCAGTAGCCAGTACCTTGGGTTTCAGAAAACACAGCAATGTAAAAGGGATATTTCCAGTAACCACATTTTTATTTTAATAGATAAAGCGAATAATTTTACGTGATTAAAATGTAAAAACAAATTATCAGACATTTATTGCTAACATGGAGCAGTGGGAAGACCTTACTTGTAGCCTTACTTCAAGCCAATCTAGAATGGAGCAGTAAGGCGCCACCTACCCTAGTCTGGCGTGGGTGCAAACCTCGGCCACTTGTCAATACACCCTTGACCTCCCTTTTTCGGGTAGACGACTTACAGTAAGCGCACCGATCACCTTCGGGTCTTGTTTGTCAACCTGGCTACGTTTCTAGCTAGATCGCATAGGGCAGCATGGCGCACAAATGATGTCATTTGTATCGTATAATAGCAAACAAATAGAGTTCGTCAAGGGCAATGATCTCAGTCATTTTCACGGTGTCTATATAGCGAACAGCGCCTTTTTCGGTTATGGTATCTCTAGAATGTGTAGAAAAGTATTCTTAAAAACCCTTTAAGCCCCAAGCACGACAAATGACGTGTTAGTAAGTTCTCCCAACTGAGCTCCATGCTTTCTGTGTAAACAGTTTGGGAGAATTTGGCTTTTCAACTTCCACAGCTTATTCCTCTTGATCAAATTCTTGATTCTCATTACCGATTCTATGGTTTTGTTATGAGTTATGTAAGGAGAAGTTAGATGTTGATAAATTGCCTTTAAAAGCGTGAACTGAGTTGCCTGTATTTGTAACAGAAGATGTAACCGAATGCATAAAGGTTGTAATATTTAAAAATTTAAATCCTTCCAAACTCGTATTGACGAGTTATGCACATCATGCACTTTAATGTTTTCTAAGCTAAAATTCTCTTCCAGCCAAGCTTATTGCTGAATACAAAAGTTTTAAAATGTTAAACATTGTAAATTAGATCACAATATTATTTATCGGCTGATCTACCAGCAAAACCAGTGGATCAAATAATTTTTTGGAACAGAAAAGTGTTTTATTAGTTTTTCCGACGTTCTTTGCGACCACGGTGTGCTATTCATATAATTCACCATTATTTTATGTTTGAATAAATTTCAGAATACTTCGAGTTCGGTACATTTTATTAATACTCGGAACGCACTTCTTATTTTGACTTTTTACAGCATTTTCCGCTCAAAAAATGTAATGGGTCTTTGACAACAACGTTGATGTGGTCTACACAATTTATTTGTTCTTTTGCAAACACGGATTTTACTCACATAATGTTAACGATATTTTCAATAATTGTTTTACGTTTTACGTAACAATTACAGACAGAGCAGACTTCTATACATCAAATGGTGGAATCGAATCAGGCAAAATAGACAAATTTGATCAGAAAACATTCGAAAATACATTACAGAAAACAAACCTTTGCGCCAACGAGTGTAAACACTACTACATAGCCATATCTCGTTTAGTACTTTCAGTCAAGCTCTAATCTTGACATTTCTCGGCCGAGTGGCTATTTCAATGATATTTAACTATGATGTGTTTGCGCGGACCTAAACGTCCAAAATTCCTCTATTTTCACCAAGACGTCGGTCGAGTCTAGTTTACTGTAATAATAATAAAAAAAATAAAATAATAATAATAATAATTTTTATAATAAAACCAGCATTTATATAGCGCTTATTCATCGCTGTTCTAAGCGCTTTACAACTTACATTCCACAAACCGGCAGAACTATTATAAAAGATATGCAACCGCTAATTGTGAATTTTGGCGATCGGTCAAGAGACCAACAACACTTAGTCCGTCACTGAGTTCTCTCACATTTTATGAGCTGGCGTCTCAGTTCCGTTCCAATCACAAAACACCGAAATCGCTCAAAACATAGTTTTGTTTGGCTCTACCACGAAATATATTTGCTTTGTAAGTAATTTGAGCGTACTGCGAAAACAAAAAGGTAATAATTGCATCAATCATACACCTGCACATCCGCGATATTTCACAAAATTAAGCCCTCTTACGACAAGCAAGCAACATTGATGACTTGTGCGCACACTTCATGCAATTTGTTATGGCGATGTCAAAGTTCGAGCCAATCACACATTGTTAACCCTTATATAGGCATACTTGCGCAAAAATGCAATTTTCTCACAGGCAACTCAGTAAAAATATTTTTCGATTTCCTCTTATTTCTGCCACACCCAAAGAAGATGACCCAGAATTGCTAAGTCTACGACCAGAGCTGGCCATGACGTCACTTTAGGTATCGTCAACTCTTCTCGCCAGTTTGTGTCACTGTTTCATTGTATTTTCACACAAACCCGATCATTTGTTGGGGTAAACAATCCGAAAGATGTTCGGGTTTGTATGGAAATACAAAGAAACAGTAAAACAAAGAGTCGACGATTCCTAAAATGACGTCACGGCCTGTTCTAGACAAGACTTAGCAACTCCCGGTTATATTCGTTGGGCGTGGCCCGCACAGGAACTTTAACGCTCGATTTTCTAGCGAAGCAGTTACATGTAAAACCGAAAAAATGTTCAGTTATGAGTACTTGTTTATTCAATATAAAGTTACCAATAAAACAAAAAACCCTTTGGACCGTACAGACATTTTAAAAGAAAACAAAGCAATTCTGGTCAATCACCAAAATAAATCTGCCGGTTACAAGGAAGTCTGATGTTTTTTTAATAAAAGTACTATATGGGCCGTATATAGCCGCATCATTTAACTCTTGTTTAGCAAAGAATCCCTGTAATTCATAACGATTTTTTTTGTCAAATTGCTTCTCAAAACATGAAAAATTCGGTCTTCATTTGTATGAAAAATGAGAAGTGTCTCATTTAAAAGTCCGCTTTTCGGTTTTTCATTACAGCTAGACAAAAAACACATATCTGGGATGATAGCCCCATAACTAAGTTTTCACTTGATACCTACACAAGTACTTCGCAATAAGATTTTCTTTGGTCAAATAACTAACTTGATGTCTAAAAACTCTCGAATTTCCCGTTTCGGTCATTCATCGTCTCTGATTATAAATTCTCGAACACAGCCTTAGGTCCGCGCCTGAAGAGGCGGCCTTGGATTCATATTCACAGCTAAGTCCCTTTGTGTATTACTTGGTAACTCAACCGTGTTTTTGTTGATTCTCGATCAAAGGCAAAAAAATCAATTGGTGTTCATTAAAAGGAAAACTATATTTATTTATAACAAGCTGTGAACAACGCGGAGGTTTCCAATCAGTCGGCAATCCTCCAACCAACGGAAAATACGGCGATCGAAAACCAAGACTGCTTATAGATCATGAGCTCTTTTCAGATATCATAGACTCCACGGCCCATCTTCATCCTTTCAACGTGCAGTCTCCTTTAGATCCATTACATCCGCACTTTTAATTGCAGCTCAAATGCGAACTCTTTTGGCTCTGGCCCAAATACCAAAAAAGAAAGGTTTGGAGCTTTTCAAGCAACTGGCAATTTCTATTACTTTTGTATAAAAACCTGGTTCGGTGCGCAATCTCTTGCTCATGTTTATAAATTTGAATATGTTAAGTTTAGCAGAATCTGTTTCGGTCACAGCGGCATATAAACTGTAGCTGAGGTAAAAACATGTACAAATTGAAACTTGAATCACTAATGAATAATACCATAAAAAAAAAACACTCAAAGTATAGTTTTCAAAACAATGTTAATTCAATAGAAACCAATAATGTTATACACAATTATTCCCAATGCGAAGTGGTCACACCACGGTCAAGTAGTTTATTCGAATGACAATTTGTTTGTTTGACACGGTTGACAAAACAACCTCCCGAGGGTTTCATTTAGTTTGGCCTCTTCTAAAACTGTGAGAATAAAAACTTTAATGGCGAGGAAAGAACCCAGGATGCAAAACTATGTCGCTTTAAAATAAATAAATAAAATAAACGCCACGGCGTTTACTCGAGTAAATACGGTATGTATGTGTATATGTATATATGTGTACATTTATCTCAAATCAAATTGTAAATTATAAATTAAACAGTTCACTGCCTGCTTAGAACAGCGAAGCTAAATGCGGTAGTGAATATTTATACTTGTATTTATTTATAAATGATAATAAAAGATTTGTTGATTTTAAAGTAAACCGAGGAGAGATAAAAACTTAGAATTAATAGAAAGCACAAAGAACGGTTTGTTACTTATATTAAATTTGTTTGTAATTGGGCGGATTTTGAATGAAGTGTCTTAGATTGCTATTAAAAAAGTACCTTGCTAGCATGTTCAACCCAACAACAATTCCACATAGAAAATTAATGTTAAGAACTTGTTCTTAAAATGCCGAGAGAAAGTCGCATAGCAATTTCGATTCTATTAAACATCATGATCAAGGAAAACGACTTTTTCAATAATGAAAATACTAAAATGGAATAAGAGCTTAGTTTGCTGCAAAGACTTTAAAAAGGGTGCAGCACATGTCAAAAACGAATTACGGTTTGTTTCCAGAATTCCAATTTGATTCATGAACGTGTTTCTTAAGTACTTTATACTGACACGGTGTTTTTGGTGCTTTCAAAACTCTTGGAGTAAACGGAAACCCACCTTTTTCTTAGTGGCTTGTCCGGACTGCTGTCTTACTGGTGAAAGACGATCTTCCTGTAAACATAAAGTACATCTCATTAGATAAATGAAGGCGAAACGTTCTCCAAATCCATTTGAAACTCGTTTTGGGTTTTAATTTGGAAACCTATTTTAATACTATGATACAAGTGATGCCGATTTGCTCAGCAGCGACAACTCAGCCACATCATTGACGGCAAAGAAGTCCGGATTAGAGAGTGAACAAGTCGAGTTCCCCTTCAGCCTTTCAATATCCAGTCCAGTATCGCAGTTCGTAGTGGCCACATTTACAATTTACAGTACAAAACTGTAATGTGGGTATCAACCAAGGACAGGCTAATGCTTATTCATTTCCATCAATAAAAAGTCAGCGAAAACGCTGTCAGCAAACAATTCTTGCCCGGCCTTGGTATCTTAAACTTTTTAAACCTTTGCGTTTTTAGCTTGAGTTTCGTCAGTTTTCTTCGTCAACGAAAACACTTAAGCGGCAATTTACCAACATATATTCAGTTGAAAATATTGAGCTTCTTTGCACTTTGCTCGAAGTTTTAATTGATTTTAACTGGCGGCTTTGTTAGTTCATTCATTCATTGAAGGCGGTTTTTAGCCAATCGTGCATGGAGTTTTGACAACTCACCCAATTGTGCAACATTTTGTGAACAAAAACAAGGCTTGGATGAAAAGGTTGACTTCTGAGAATTGAGAAATTTTAAAGAGAGTTTTAACCTTTTAAAATTCAATGTATTTCTTAATATACTGATTAAATTACAAAGTTTTTTAAATTCTAAGCCGCAATTTGTCTGCCATGGTATTAAAATGTAATCAAATGTTAACTCGTGAAATTAGAAAATAATTTCACTTGCATATTATCAGAATTTTGACAACACGGGCGTGAAATTTATATCTAATTTTACTCATCACCATTCGATTACACATACTAATAACCTGTAAGAATTTATGGAATGATCATTAAGTATGAGGGTTGCTTTGGGATGGCCAAACGAAGGATTTAATCTGCAGATCTAAGATTATAATAACAATGACAATGACAACAACAATATCTTATTTGCACCCTTTTCAATACAATAAGAAATACAAATACATAATTAAACTTTATATTAGGTGCTACCTGCTGGAATAACTAAACTAGCTAATCAAAGCCAGAAGGCTGGTCTTTTCTATAGTGTTACTAGAAAGGTCATTACAACATGATGAAAAATTAAAGAGAGATAAAGAATATAATTATAAATTTAGATGATAACAAAATAGATATTAAACTAAAATTAATATCAAACTAAAATTAATATTATTATCAATATTAATATTAATAATAATTTAAAAATAATAACTGTAATAGTAACAGCAAAAATAATAATAATGATATTAATATTAATAATAATAGTATGAATTGTAATCATTATCATAACCATCATTTATAGCTATGTGGCTTTTTAACCCTATATTACACGGGAAGGGGGGAGAGATCAAATATGTAAAATAAAACCAAAGTTATATAGGGGTGGCGAATTGCGCCCTACCCACCCACTTCCCAGTCAGCCTCAAAAAGCCCGTGTAAGATTAAGATAATTATAAGTACCCAGGCAACTTTAGTTTTAAATGTAACCTAAACACAGCAGTGGCTATCCATAAACTCGGGTTCACCCAACAATTGCCTATTCTGTATGTACTAACATTTCAACTCTGCTTGTTTTTACCAACTAACGTGTTTATTCACCTCATGTGAAGCAAGGACAGGAGATTAAAAAAAGAAAAAAAAGCCACATTTTCTGTTGGTTTTAGTTAATTGAAACCACAACAAGGAAAAACGAGTCGACTCTCCCTTGAAAGGACCCCATAATCTTAAATTTACCTTACTATACAACATAAGGATAAATCATTTTAGTATTTACCAGCTCGGCTACGCGCAATTTGATTGGTTTAGAAATAGTAGATGTGAGACAATATCATATCCGAAGTAGTAGATAATGTCAAAACAAAATGGCGGACGTAAGGTTTCGTTTTGCAACCCTTTAAAACCAAGAAATGATAAAATGGCAGAAAATGCTGTTCCTCAAAACAACACATATATATTTTTAAAAAAATTTAACTGAAGCGTTTTCAAAGTTAGTAAGCCATATTATTACATTCTGAGCATAAAAACAAGCACAAAATGAATTACAAAAGTGTGACAACTGTCAATGAAAAGTACTTGTAAATTAATTGTTCAAACCGCGTAGTTTAATTTATATTTCTTACTTGTTCGGGCGGTCGTTTTGTTGCAAAAACCAAAGGGTTCTAAGCTCCTTTGAAGCCCTACAAAGCTCCAGTTGGTTTCAAGTGTTTTAAAATTAATCGAGGTCAATGGGGAAGTGAAGTGTTTTGTCAAGTAAACACTCAGTATCAGGAAGCTTCAGGAACACTTGACTGGCAGCGACGGCCGGACAGATGAAATTCATATGCTGAAAACCAAAGGCCTGAGTTGTTCCATCACTGTTGTTTGTGAACAAGTTTTCGGTATAAATAAATCCCAAACGCCAGGCCCTTTTCCACGAAGAACTGTTGACTGGGTCGATGTTTATAGTTTTCATTCAAATGCAATGTTTGGTACCGTTCTTAGACAGTGCCGTGGAACAGTTTTGTTCAATGTCTTCAATGACAATGGCTTGCTCTGAACGAGTTTATTGATTGTGCCGTTTCGTCACCCAGTAATTCAATAAACTTTGTCAGCAGACTTTGAAATCTCATCAGTCAATAAGTCAGCAGCGCTGGGAACCCGCTGGGAAATTCTTCTCTTCAGCAAATGGTCACTCGCTCAGCCACGAAGATTTACCCCTGGTTTCATCGCAGGTCAGGATCTTTCCTCACGGTATATATTCTAATTAACACTTATTCTATTTCAATTTCTGTAGATAGTGGCTTAATGAAGATCTACCGAGCGCCATTATGCCACTATCCACCTCAATTGAAATAGAATAAGTGTTTTAAAAACTAGCAGTTTCAGCTGAAAGTGAAATGCTGCGAACGCAGGGGTGGATCTGGAGAACCGGGATAAAGCGGCAAACCCGAAATTGAATGACGAAGTCTACACTTTTTTATGAAATATCGGTAGGTGTTTGATAATATATAACCCGAGTTCAAACTTCAAACAATAAACCTATCAAAACCACCTTTTAATGTGTTCAAACAAAGACTTGAACTATTGTATTTCTTGTAGTTCGTCATATAAAGCCGTGGGAAATTGCATCAACTTCACAAAGTCAAAGGCGTCTGCCACAGTAATGAACAACTTATGTCTTTGTAATCTATTCGCGTTCAATGTACATGTTTGCTTAACTTCAAAAGAATATATATTTTTGTGTCAGTTTACTACAGAGAACATGCAGTGTATTTGTTAATGACCACAAGGAACAAAGCTCACAATGCGCATGAGCTGTCTTCTCACTATAAGGTCAAAGTCCAGCGAAAAAATCCATCTTTCCCACCCAAAATTTTCCAAAGCTTCACAATATAAACGTGACCGGAAACACACCCAGACCCGCTCGGTTATTCCAGACACAGGAGGCATATCGAGATTAGTTTTGCTGCTCACTTCGTTCGCAGCAATAATAATATTATTACAAACTACATACAGTAGCATGGTTAATGCAGTTATAAGATCTCTTCCTTCCAACCATAAAGTCCTGGGTTCAAATTCCAGCTCAGTTGAGTATTGAACATTTGTGTAACCTTCTTTTCCACCAAAGTTGACTCAGCTTTCCATCCTCTCAAGGCTGGTAAAATGAGTACCAGCTTCTGCTGGGGGCTAACCTGCGATTGATTAGTGTCCCATAGAGAGGGAGTCAATGATTCTCATCTGCTTAACAGTACAGAAACCAGAGATACAAACTGGCTTCCATGACTCACTTTGACTTTTAAAACCACTTAGCTATTACAAACTGTAGAGGTTCTTATGTAGAAGGAATTTTTGATGCCTTTGATTCAGGAAATATTTGGTTCCTAAGGATAATTATTGTTGATTTACTTTGAAGGATGACAGGAAAGAATTTGAAATAATTTTATGAATAAACAGGATTCATACATTTTCTGGAAATCATAATTCCAGGACTTTCCAGGAGTTTTTCAAAGTATCAATAATTTTGATGCAACACACAGCTCAGTTCTTAATAAAATCCCAACACTTAATTCCATTTTACATTCAGTTCAAAAAGAAAAACAAAGTACAAGACTAAGGTCCAGTTTATATCACTGTAAACTTACGACAAAGATAAGTAAGGCATCACGTAAATTTCACTCATGATTTCTCTGAACACACTTTCAAAACATTCAAAAACAAAAAGGTCTAAAAGATATTGTTTTGCATCACTTTCCAGGAGTTACAACAAAATTCCAAGACTTTCAAGGACATTCTGAACAGGAAAAAATTTGACTGGTTTTCAGACTGTACTTTCATGGAAGTTAAAAAACCCTGTGATTTCTGCACTTTCCAGTACTTTTCAAAAATAATATGAACCTTGTAACAGTGGAGTGGTTGGTGCAGTGGTAAGATCTCTGCTGTCTCACCACAAGGTCTCAGGTTTGACCACCCCCTCAGCCGAGTGTTAAACATTTGTGTGACCTTTTCTGCCAAAGTCTGTAAAAAGAGTACTAGTTTCTGCTGGGGGCTAATCTGCAATGGATTAGTGTCCCGTAGAGCCGGAGTCAATGACTCTCATCCACTTAAAACACTACAGAAACCGGAGATGAGCAGTGGCTCCAATGGGCCACTTAGGCTCAAAAAAGGATTTAGCTTAAGCTATATGAACCTTGTATAAAAGAATTTGGAGTAGAAGATTTCTGCTCTCCCCAGATTTTTGTGCATTTCAAGCACACAAAAAGATAGAAATGTTTACTTTACCTCCATCATTATTTTAACACGATGGTCACTGTTAATCTGCTCCTTTCCCTGTTGATGTAAAAAAGAGAAACTTGAAAACTGTTTGCTTCTGCTATTGTGGCTTCATGGCTAACTTTTCTATCGATCTCTTGCATATAATTTATCCAGAATGCTTTCACTACAGCAGATAAGCATGTTTCAATTTTATGCACCACAAATATTCTACCTAACTGAAGCAGTTCAAGTATTTTGAAATAACAATTATTAAATAAAGAAATATAAGAAGGCTAGCTTTCAATGGCTTTTCTCTGATTAATTATTCAAGTTTATATGACCCCAAACTTTGTTTCGTAGTCCAAGAGCTACAATGTTGTGTTACTATAAGAAAGCATAAAAGAACCAAAAAAACACCTTGCTATCCAGTGAGTGTCGTTTGAGGCACGCGATCGCTCTCGCACATCATTGTGCACCTGAAATCAATAAAGAGCGAAAAGCAGGGCACCTAATCACAGAAAATTGCTTGCCTATGAGTAAAAAATGAATATCAATCATGAACAATTTTTCAGTTCAAATAAATTATTAGTTTGCGTTTTTGTTTCCCATATTTCCAAATGAAACTGCAGTACAAACTTGAACATTATCTAATGCCGATCGTCACCCCGGTTGCAATGTCCACGTGTCGAAGCTTTTATTTGTCTGCTTGCTGGCGTGTCTGTTGTGGACATCCTCATATATATCAAGACTTTAAGCAGAGATATAAATAGTTTACAGATTGGGTGTGCGAGTCCTTTAGTCGGTATATATTTATCAACAAATAGTGATTTAACCCCAAAAAGACAAGTTATCAAAATTAAAGCAAATTACAAAGGGGAAAAATCAATTGCCTAAAAGATCTCAGGTGAGCTTTTTTCAACTCACCAAGGATTTTCAAATGACAAACACTGCACCATCATTATCACCACCATCAACCATCACCATCGCCACCATCATCACCACCAATAACCATCACCATCATTATCACCATCAACCATCACCACTGTCAACCATCATCTACATTATCACCATCACCACCAATAACCATCACCATCATTACCACCATCGCGACCATCAACCATCACCATCGCCACCGTCAATCATCATCATCAATCATTATCACCATCACCACCAATAAACATCACCATCATCATCACCATCGCGACCATCAACCATCACCATCACCACCTTCATCACCATCAACAACTTTATATTTTATCATTTAGTATCTTGAGTTGTAGACTTATCAAGTACAGAGGGTTTGCCAACTTGTACAGCAGCTATTCGCTTTCATGAAACTAAAG
>JAOCNB020171969.1:7500-17493 GCA_026546465.2 Palythoa caribaeorum | reverse complement strand
AGGAGATGTCACTGAAATCAAATTCTGTAAGTGCTATAACTAGGTTTATTTGAAATTTAAATAATAACCACTTACAACTGTACATTGTATATGACCAATCTGTTTTTAAATTGTTTTTATTAACTGCTTATTTTACTGCATCTTACTACACTTTGAAAATCTCCATTTTTTGTAAATCATGGACATGTTTATTTATTAGTCAACAGTAATGCTGTTTATTATTATTAATAATAGGTGTCCAGAAGAGAAGTTAATTAAAATCGGTTAAATTCAACATTTGTGTTTATATAACAAATATATAGAGCATCATGATCAATTCCTGGTCAAAAACTTAAATTTTTATCAATCAGAAATTAATGTTTGGAGTGATGGTAATGGTAATAGGACTGAGTGGAGTCCATTTCAGTCTGTTATCATTAAGCATGATTAACAAAATTGGATGAGTGTAAAGTGTGATAAGTAATGATAACCGTACAGAATTGGATGAACAAGAAGTCCTATTACCAATTTATTATAATAATTACAATTTTTGATAGCTAAACTGAATGCCAAAATCTTTGCAGATAGAAACACATTCTACTAATTTCATAACATTTGCAATGGTAATGGCAAAGAGTGGAGTCCATTTCTGTCTGTTATCACTACTTGTTGTTGATTGGACAGAAATCCTGAAGCACGGATTGTGATTGGTTCATTCAACTGTCCCGATAACAAGTAGCCGATGACAAGTTATCGGATAGTTTTCCAAGGCAATGTGGGAATAATAGAGTTCAGAATTGGGCTAATCAGATTTGAGGAAATTGTAATTATTTTAACTACAAGAATAGAACTTTAATTTGGCTTCTCCAGAAAATAGATTTATAAGTTGGGCAAAATATAGATATTTCCTGAAACTACATAATATTGTATATAATATAATTTATTTGTCAAACTAAAATAAAAAATTTCTGAAGCCATTTAAACTGGTGGATTTTTTTTGTTTAAGTTTTAGTGGCCTGGAGCAGCAATATGAATTTAATTTAGTGCTACATGTAAAATTATCTGGGAATTAATTATAATATAGATTTACCATAGCTAATAAGTATCAAGAAGTTTTACACACAGAAATATGTATAAATAGCATAATTTAAGCACATTATTTTACAATTTGTAACACAAATACTAACACAAGTGAGTTGGAATCATTTCCTGATGTTTCGTATAGATGTTTTGATGCTGTACAGGATCGAGTGATTATACATTAAGAATAGAAGGTACATTATAGTGGTACAAAATCCCATGATAATTGTGTTGTTGACATAATAAATTAAAAATCTGTGATCTAACAGAGTCTATTTGGATGTTTAATTAGCAAAGGCTTTATTTTACAGATAAATAACATTTCGTAAATTAAACAGTTCAAATTAAATTGAAATGGATTCCAACTTACTTGTGTTAATTTCTGTGTTACAAATTACAAGCAATTAAGCCACTTTCATTAAGACATTTAAAATTAAAAATTAAAATAAAAAAGACATTGAATAATAAACAAGGTGAATTGGAATAGACAAAAAATATTTTATATTAAACCTTTTAGTCAATGTCCTTAAAACTAATAAGGAGTAATACATTAATTATTGTTTATTATCATATATTAATGTATTATTTCTGCCTTTATCCTCCATATCAGTGTTGCTTAGAAGTGCTATTCAAGAATCCCAACATTGGAGGGGAAATGGGGCAGATAATGATCCATAATCAGGAGAATTATGTCCCTTGCATTTTGGCTGGCACCTGTAAAGATATTGCTGACACAGTTGGGTTTCATGGTGATCAGTTGTTTGAAGAAAGATCTCGCAACATGCAGTGGGCATTCAGGGATGGTAATAACAAGTTTGACAAACTGCTTGGATTACGAACTGAGTTTGCCGACTGGCATGCAAAAGTAACACTGCATGAGGTAAATGTCTTGTATAAAACCCGGGGGGGGGTTAATTTGGTATTTTTTAGGTATCTTTTATGCTCTGAAGTAATTTTTAGGGTCAAAAATTTTTACACTTTGGTATTTCTTAGGGTATTTTTTCACATTTCCTGATGAGGACCCCTATCCTTTTTACCCCGAATCCCCCTCCCCCAAACACACATGCACTCACACCTGGGGAAGAAAGCCACCAGCTGTATTTATGATTATATGACATGTTATAGTTAAAATATAAATCATGCCAATGTAATTTTTGATAAAGGACAACAAAATTGTTGCAAAAACAAGTTGCAACTATTATAATTTTTTAATTAACAATTTATGTATTTTTGTTATGTGCTACTACATGTACGAAAGAAACTTTTCTTTGAAGATATTATTGAAATTATTTTGCTTATTTTGTTGTTGTCATTTGCAGGTGCAGTTTAATATATTTGTAAAAGAATCCTATTCTGAAATTGGTTCTTCTCGTGCAAGTATGAACCGAGTCGGAAAGACAAATGCAGCTAAGGGTGTGCATAATAACTATAATGCATACAAGGACTTCAGTGTGAGAGAAACTGAAGCACATATCTGCGCAGCTTTCATGAGCATGTGTGATATGACTACAATGGATGGTATGTTATTTCTGTCTTAATAATAGTTAGATGTTTGGCGGACTAAACCATGAATTAACTTAATATATAATTGTTTTACACAAGGCCAAATAAAAGAAATGTGTGTGGCTTATAAAAATTAATTATAAGCAATTAAATTAAAGTCTGAGTTATATAGAGTTAAATAATTTTAGGCCACAAAATACAAATTTGATACTGAGTACCTTTAATTTTTTCAATATCAGTAAACAGATCCACACTTGATTTATTTTTTATTCAGATGAACTCTCTGGATTTCTAGAATCAAAAACCTGTTGGTTCAGAACTAAGTAGTAAGCTAAGAACTAAGCTTAACAAGGATTATAATAACATTTATTGCAGTAACAATGTAGTCCATATAAGCATCTAAAACAATTATAATTCTTGTAAGACTAGTGTCATTTTAAAAATGAGATTTTAAAAGAATTTCTTTAATAGTTTTAAGTTCTAAGAAAGTCAGCTAAACCATACGTTTGTTTATGTTTTATTTTATTTCATGTTTAATGTAATTCCTATAGCTATATTGGAGCATTTTCTGTATTTATAGCCTTTCTTCCCCTATGAGTTCCCTGAAGTTTAATTCTTTTAATTCATAAACTGGTTTACAATTGCATTAACTTGTTCTCTAGGAAAACCAAACCTAATCATGCCTGATGCAATTGTTCCAAAAGAAACACAACAAAAGTGGTTACTCGAAATTTGTGAAAAGCTGGTGGAAAAATATATCTTACCAAGTACAGAAAATTTCCTTTGTATTGTTGAACAAGCTCAAGAGCTACAGGAAGGTTGCAACGGAACTTACATGTGCAGATATGATGCATGTAGCCAAACATTTGCTTTTCACTCTGGAAGAGTCAGGTAAGTTATAATTATAATAATAACAATGTTTATACTTAAATTTGGCTTCGCCACAGACCTTTAGACCCAATAAAACACAAACTTGAGTTCTGTATACACTGACTATCAAACATCTATTCATATTGTGCTAATATTTTTCAAATAGAAGTTGATTTGGCTATTTTGAGTTAATTTTGTATGAATATGGCGGAGTAGTTTAATAGTATTTAAAATATATGACTCTTTTTGGGGGAAAGGTAAGAATAAAAAAATCTTGTTATTAATTGTTTGTGTTGCTATTTCTTATCTTTGTATCCTGATTAAACACTAAGTCTCATTCTTTATATATTTTAACTAGTTATTATATTGAATTCTTTTCAAAAATCAAAATTCATACAGTTAGACTCAGTATGGAAATAAAAGTAATATGTTTTCCATTGAAAATGGTCAGTTTAGTATATATCTATATTACGATGGAATTTAGACAGAAAACAAGTTAGCAGCTACAGTGTACTGTTCGGATCATTTAGAAGCCTGTAGTGCAATTGTTCAGAAAAAATGATTATGATTGTAAATATTTATGATTTTTAAAAATGTTTTGAGTGATTTTGCTAATAATAATAATAATAATAATAATAATAATTTATTTATATAGCACTTAATCATATGCTCTAAGTGCTTTACAATTTTGCTACCCCCTCCCCTCACTATTCTTTAAGGGTTAATAAATAAAGCTTTAAAATATTTTGTTTTTGTGATGTCAGGCATGAAATTGTTCAACATGGACAGAACCAAAACAAAGTTGTTGGTGAGAGGGACGAGTATGGCTACTATTATTGCTTGGCTGGTTGTAGTTATGTGTTTAGTACCAAGGCAATCAGAAAGCGGTAAGGGTAATCTAAAGATAGATGAAATTGATAATGAAATAAATATATACATTAGATGCAGAGTGTTTAAAAAATTCTCAATAGCATTTCAATTATGTTTCGTCAGTAATAATTAACAATGATATCTAAACATTAATGCCATTTAAGCCAATATGCTCATTTAGTCATTTTTTCTGTAAGATAAAATATTAATAGATGTGCATGTTAAATTAACATAATTAATGTTTATTTGGTGATTTATATTGGCTAATAAATAAAATGTGAATAATGAACTTTGTCCATTCAGTGCAAAGGCTGGCGATAAAGTGAAAACAAATGAAGTCAGATGAGCAATACAACTAAAGGCATTTATTAAAAACAGTATTTATTAAAAACTAGTTTCATAAATTATTTTTAAATAAATGTTTTTAATAACATCTTTCAGTTTTATCCTTAGCCCTACCTTTTCATTTTATTACACAATGTAATTCCACTATAATTATACAAATACAATGAACACACAATTCTGTCTGACATAAAGCATTAATTTCTAATCTGCAACTGTTTCAGCCATGAGAGACAAGTCCATCCCGGTGTAACAGTGGAGGAGCATAATCCACCAATGGTAGACAATGGAGAACACAATGACTATATATTTAACTATCACTCAGCAAGATTAGCATTTGGGTTGTTCTTGAGTGAGGTTAATGATGCGATAAAAGAAGGTGATGGAGATCGACTGGAAGATTCTTACAAGCTGGCACTGTTGTTTTTCTACCAATATGGCCATACAAAGTATGCTTATGCTGTACTCCTCTATCTGGTACAGTTGAATGCATTTCTTCCTTGGTATGAAGCTCTAGATTTGAAATGGAATCGATTCCACAACACACATGGGGGCAAAGGAAGAAATATACCACTAGATCTCAGAAAAGAACAACAGAACAAAATTTTGAAAACTATGTGGCGCACCCTTGGTCCAAACATCAATGAGAAGAGTGCTGCAAGGACAGCAGCTTCTCTGGAAAGCCTAGAGATGTTACTTGAATCAGTAGACAAAGATGGCAAACTTAACAAGAGAGTTGGATACCGTTCCTCCAAAGCTGCTGAAGAAGCAGTTAAGCAGATAGTGAATGACCTCACTAATAAAAAGGTCTTCCAGTTTTGTGAAGGCCGAGAAGGCTATCCTTCCTTTCCCAGTTTTGGGGCCAGTTTACTGGCTGACCTTGATTACAGAGAGCTTCATCAATGGATGACTGGGAAGATTAAATTGTGGGGCTCAATCTATAATAGCTAGAGACTGATCAAAATGTTAGCTTTCTAAAAATCTAACAGTCATATACCTAAACACAAGCTGAGCAGTTAATTCACTGCTGAGATGAATTTTCTGAAACATTGGATCCAACTGTATATATGCCTCAAGTGAATTTTGGAAACAGAGAATGTATGATTTTTCTAGACACAAACACACATGTACTGCTTTGGCATCTGAGATGTACAAAAGGAAAATATGATATTAATTTTTCTCTTTCCAAGGCATTTTTAAAAACACTGGAACTCTTTGATGAAGTGGGCGAAGGTTTTACTTCTTCAATGTTCAGTCTCCTCTGTCAGGGTCTATTAACCAGCTCTCGATGACTACTACTAGCACTGCTACTGCTACTATTACCATTAATAATAATTTATAATTAATATTATTTATAATATAATAATAATAATAAAATAGTATAATATAATAATAACAATAGGCTTTATGAAATACATGGTAGATTTACAATGTAATATATAAACAAGGGTAAATGTAAAAAATTGTGAGATTATAAATGTACAAGATATATATACAGTACAATGTGCCCTCCCGGTTACCACCATAATTACTGGCATTATGGCAGCTCGTGAACTTGGGCACACGATGTACGGTTACACATTGTAGGACTGCATTGTAGAGTCACCAGAGTGTTTAACCCTTTCAGCCCTGGGCACTTTATAAACATCTAACTTCTCCTTACATAAATCAAACAAAATAATATAACTGGTAATGAGAAATAAGGAACTGATCAAGTGCGAAAAGCTGTTGAAGTTGAAATAGCAAATTCTCCCTAACTACTTAATATATAGAAAGTATGGAGCTCAGTTGGGAGAATTTGCCAACACGTCATTTGTCGTGTTTGGGGCTTAAAGGGTTAAGCTGTGACCAGTGAGCTATGCATAATGCAAATAATGAACGTTTTATAAATATGTATATGACTTGTATAACTATAAAGATTATAAATATGTATATTTATAATTATGCCAAGAGTTTGAGTGACCTTCTTTTCTGCCAAAGCTGACTCAGCTTTCCATCCTTATTGGGTCGGTGAAATGTCAGTACCAGCTTCTGCTGGGAGCTGAACCGCGATGGATTAGTGTCCCGTCCAGGGGGAGTCAATGACTCTCATCCACTTAACACTACTGAAACCGGAGATAAGCACTGGTTACGATGGGCCACTAGGCTCGGAAAAGGATAATTAACTATATGATTGTATAATTATAATTATGATTACTATATTATTTTGGAAAATTATGAATCAAGTTCATCTGAGCTAGTGCTTTCGTCTGAATCAGCTGAATCAAAATAACCAATATAGTTTTGATAAAATGTTTGTTGCTCTAGGCCAGGAAGTTGATGCTGTTGAAAAAATATTATTGTCTCTTCTAGCCCACTGATATCTTCAAAAATGTCAGAAAATATTTCAAGTACTTTTAGGGCATGGCATATAGAAAAGACAGGGCATGTGTTCATAAGATCATGTAAGGTAAAGATGTGATTGCTTCTTTCAAGAATGTCTTCTATCAGCTCCATTGAAAATGTGTTCCCGAACATAAGTTCTTTTCCTTCATCTTTAATTTCAATAAGTGCTGCCTTCAAGTCCTCTTTATCATCAGAATTTACTGGTCGACTTAAAGTTTCATTATTGGAAGATTCACTGTTTCCTGAACTATTATCTTTAGAGAAAGGGAGAACCGGAGCATTGCAGGTGTTTCCAGAGCAGGTGCATGTAATTTTACAGTTACTGCAGCAGTCATGGCCTGGTTCTGAGGGCTGAATATCTGGATCTAGTGACCTATAACTAGCTACTCGCAGACAGTTGTCAGACTTAACAAATTCCTTCACCTCAGGCTCACACTGTGAAAGTTGTTGGCCATAGTAAAAAACTACTACATCTGATTCTCTACCATCACGACCAGCTCGGCCAGATTGCTGATGATGATCTAGTATGTTTCTTGCTGGCCCCCAGTGTACAACATATCGAACATCAGAGAAATTAACCCCCATGCTTAATGCTGATGTTGCTAAAACTACTCTCTTCTTTCCAAAACTTTTCATATCACGTAGTACCCTTTCCTTATAATTGGGCCATGTCAGAGAGTGGTATATACCAATTACACAATCTTCCATGTTGTTGTTTGTCACAGGAACAAAGGCCTTCTTTCCTAACTTGAACAATAGATAATTGATTAACAGAGCAATGTCTTTCATGCTGTTACAAAAGACCAACGTTTTTGGAGTTTCAATACCTTTCTCTTCCACCATATCAACAATCCACATAAGGCTATCCAGTGCAGAATCTTTACACAATTTTATGACAGAAATTCTTAAGTTAGGTCTGTTGGGACTAACAAATATTTTCACGTTGTTCCCTTTGAGAGCCAATCCTACCCTTATGGATTCACATGTGTGCTCATCAGCAGTTCCAGTCAAAGCTAGTACCGGTGTACCTGAAAATAAGTCGGATGGTAATCAATGTTGGCGTAGAAGAGGAAAGTAATTAAATGTAGGGAAAACCAAACACTGCACAATGAACTATTGCAGTGCTCATAAAACAAATATAATTGTAAAACTGCAAGAAAAATAGCCCAAAATTGTGAAAACCTGTGCCCCCCTCCTTTTTAACTTAGTAGTGTATGATGGGATGGAAGATAATGAATGGGCAAAACAAAATGTGTTGAAAGTGTGTCTGAATGGCATTAAAGTTTATTCAACCAACTTGTGAAATGTCTTTTACCTTCGGGTAGAAGTGACCGCAGAACTGCAAGTTTCCCAAATGCTGCACGAAAGGGAAGTTCTTTTTTTTTACTTTTATTACCCCTTGACCTAGAAAAGAGAGTGCCATACAATTAAATATTCCAAGTTTAAAATTATTTTGTTTTTGTGTTTACAAAATGAAAATACTTGCATAATTTTGACTTTAATTTTTCACAGTATAAAAATTGAGTATCTATAGTACAAACTTGAATAAAAGCTTCTTTCTTTAAAATAAATTTGCCAAAATTAAACTTAGGCTTAGCAATACTTTTTAATTAATGTTAGTTAACCTTGACCTAATGCTTCACTTAGTTTAAATGAATAAACAAAATATTATTTTAACTACAAAGTTTTAGAGTATGCATAAAGTCGTTTAAGTATACAAATTGCTACCTTAATTTATGCCTATGGTAATGAAATAAAAATGTTGCTTAGGTATGATACTGCCTGTAGTTATTATAAAAGAAATTTCACAAATTTTGTCATAATGATATTCTATTCCAGACTCCAAATGATTATTTTTCACAAAGCTCTCGCGTGTATTTTCTAATTTACAATAAAATATTCCATATCAAATCGCAAACAAACGGAAGTTAGAATAAGGAAAGAGCGCAAAACCAAAGGTTCGATTCCTGATCATTGTTGTTTAGGATTTTCTATTCCCTGCTAGCATTGGTCTCTCATTGCCATGAGAGACCTCTGCTAGCAGAGAAGATTTTCTACAGCCGGTATTTTTAACCTCGAGCGTTAACAAATGAAAATGAAGTAAGAAACAGATGACAAATTATATTTTGCATAAAATACTTATGGTAATTTAGTATATTGCACCTTCCTCCTGTCCACGTCTCTATTGTGTGACTCTCGTCTACAACAAGTAGTTGGAACGGAAATTCCTTTAGATTCCCCTTGCACTCCTCGATTTCTTCAGCTGAAGAAAACAATAACTGAGGGTAATTGCCACTACCGTCCTTGTTGGCCTCACGTAACAAACCTGCGCTGAGCCCTAACGAACAGGCTTCATGAATTTGGTCGTTAGCAATGCTCTCTAGCGGGCATATTATCAACACCGACATTGCCTTCTTAGTTGCCTTCGTTTTTGCAAGGGTAAACATTTGATATATTAGACTCTTGCCATATCCTGTGGGGAGTACGCCAAGAACATCCCGGCCGTTAAATAAATGATCAATGGCTTCCCTCTGGCCTGGTTTTAGTCGTAATTCATATCCCAATAACCTTTTCACATCCATCAGAGCTGCTTCCAAAGACAAAGTTAAAGAATCGCTTTCCGCCATCGCCAAATTAAAGACGAACTAATAAAACTATGGAGTTTGAACTCTAGCTGTACTGAGAAGCTTCGCGGAAAATTTGATTGATGAAGTGGGCGGGCCTATCTTGACACCAGAGCAGATTTCAGCCAATGGGAATTTTTCTTCGTCTGAGCGAAGAAGAAATGGATTTTGGTGTACCTTCCGTGCAGACCCTTCTTTTCTTCTCTCCTCCCCAGTCCTCCCACTGAGAAGGGTCTGCTCGCAGGCTATCAATCGAGTAAATACATTACTCGTTTCGTGCGAAGGCCCCGTCGGCTAAGAGAAAGGATGGGATCTGGGGACGAGAATGAGGTATTCCCAT
>JAOCNB020171969.1:0-2500 GCA_026546465.2 Palythoa caribaeorum | reverse complement strand
AGACTAAAAACTTTGTAATGGTGACGTCAAGCGTGCGTCTGTCCTCTAATAGATCATAAGCGAGAACCAATCAAAATGGCAGAACAGCTTGCGTTATTATATAATGTGCAATAGACCATTTGTGAATCGCGCTCTAATACTCGAGGCTAAGTTCTTAAAAATACAGTAAATGTATCAGAAGCAAACCTTGGTGTCTACTTGAAGGCTTAAATTGTTTGTGAGCAATGAAGTGTAATTAGCAAACACAGTTTGCAATGCACATTTTCCAGTAAATGAACGAACTGTGAGTTTCACTCCTTGCTTCATTGCTTTAAGCAACGAGAGAAATTTAAGTGTCTTTAAACCCCTGGCAATTTATCAACATCTAACTTCTCCTAACAGAACTCAAACAAAACAATATTCAACTGGTAATGGGAAACAAGGAGTAGATCAATTGCAATAAGATGTGGAAGTTGAGAAGCCAAATTCTCCCCAACCGCTTATATAGAAAGTATGGAGATCAGTTGGGAGAATTTACCAACAAGTTATTTATTGTGTTTGGGGCTTAAAGGGTTAAATGTTTTTAAGCCTATGACATCACAAAAAAATATAATAAATGTGACTGGCTGAAAATATTTATGTCGGACTTTTAAATTTTTCAACGGCGGCGTGGTTGGTGCAGTGGTAAGATCTCTGCCATCTAGACACAAGGTCCCAGGTTCAACTCCAGGCTCAGCCAGTATTGAACATTTGTGTGGCCTTCTTTTCTGCCAAAGTTGACTCAGCTTTCCATCCTTCCGAGGTCGGTAAAATGAGTATCAGCTTCTGCTGGGGGCTAACCTGCGATGGATTAGTGTCCCGGCCAAGGGGACTCAATGACTCTCATCCGCTTAACACTACAGAAACCGGAGATATGCACCGGCTCCAATCGGCCACTTGGCTCATGAAAGGATTTAGCTTTTTAGCTTAGTTGTTTTTACACAGGGGTAGCTATACAAAACTGAAGTCGACTTGAGTTTTGCTCAGCAAAAGCACCAATGTAAACACTCCAAAAAAGGTGTAAAAAGTTACTTTGCTTAGCAAACTAGTAATTATGGCTCTTATATGGTTTCAGTGGAGCACGAAACTACAGTAACGAAGCGCATTTGCATCGGAAACTTCAAACGATACCAAAAAAGTTTCAAGCCAAGAAAAACCATCCCTGAGCACGACTTATAGACCCAAAAACAAAGAAACTCGTTAGAGATATAATATTCCCCTTTTGTCCACTTGTCAGAATCCTTTGAATGGTGTGATGCATGCATTGTTGGCGACCGTCTAAAGAAGCGCCAAATTCTGGTACAGTGCGCATGTGCAGAGGTGGTCACGAGGCAAACAGTGTTGTGAGTTCCGTGCAAAGGGCGCAACATTGTCGTGAGTTCCGTGCAAACGGCGCAACATTGTCGTGATTTCCGTGCAAACGGCGCAACATTGTCGTGAGTTCCGTGCAAACGGCGCAACATTGTCGTGAGTTCCGTGCAAACGGCGCAACATTGTTGCACTACGTTTTGGCGGTAACACAACTATGGAATATATTGGCACTTGTTGCGCCAAAGTTTGACAGGCTTCAAACTATTCGCAGCAAGTGCCAACTATTGTCATTCACGCTGTGGTTCCATGGAAATGGATGCAACATGTTGGGCCAACAATTTTACGTGTTGTTGGCTCACAGTGTTGCGTTCGTTTGCATTGGGCTCTGGTCTCTGGTGATTCCTATGCAGCTGAGGATCCGCAGCATGTCTGTTACACTGTCCAACTGCCGTTTGATTTTTTTTTCTCGCCCGATAGATGGTGGTGCAAAAAAGTCGAGGAAAAAGAAGAACGCTGAACCACTTTCGAGGCCAATAATATGCATTTGTAACGATCAGTAAGTAGCTTTAAGTAACTCTACAAATGAAATAGATTTACTGATTAATTACTAACTCGATTCTTCCAAGCGACGCGTATAAGCAATGCGTAAAGGAAAAAAACAATAGAGCAGCCAGGTGGAGTCGAGAATGAGTAATGAATGTTAAAGGGGAGGGGTTCAGGAGTGTGCTTCCCCCCAAAACAGTAACTCTTGTTTTCAGTTTGTAAAAGAAAATCACCGATCCTTTGGGAGAACCCGGGATTACTATAATCTTATTTCTGCGCTCCTACGCACAGAAATTGTTTACATTGTATATTTTCCACAACAGTACAAGGGGTGTGGGAGTAGACGCGTACCAGTTTATTGGAGACGGACAATGGTTGATTTGTTTTATGCATATATAAATATTGGAAAATAGTTGAATATAACCTTGTTAATTGCATTTGTGAAGGACTATTGTAAGGAAAATTAAACCCGGTGAAGCGTTACGCAGGCGGAATCCTACTTTGCTGTCAGACCCAATTATTTCCAAGTTCGACTAGCATGTATTTAATAATTATATCGCTTCGCTGTTTTTGCCAGCCATTCATTAATCCTAGAAGCCTCAAGGGAGGGGGGAGGTCGAACGGAGCC
>JAOCNB020171434.1:5036-17522 GCA_026546465.2 Palythoa caribaeorum | reverse complement strand
CAAAACCAAGATGGTCGTCTCAGCGCTAAAATACAAATCGGATTGAACTAAAAAATATATTTTTGTGAATCACTTATATAGACCAGTTATCTGAGAAAGGTTGAGGAATTTCATTTTTTCTCGTCCAAATGACGATAGTCGAAATTTATAGAGGGCGGCTCTTAAGCAGGAAGTAGTTTGATGACTCTAAACGATCTCTGACCGTTAAGATTACCAGGAAAGATGATTTAACCATTTTCGACAACTTCATATATCACTGTTGTAAACTCCAAGCAAAATTTTCTGCAGAGTCCTTATTGGCCACATCAGAGCTGGTGTGGAAGACTTCCTTAGAAAAGAACAAGCAGAGTTCTGTAAAGGGCAAGGTACCTGCAAACACAATAAGAGCAATGAGAACCATCCTGGAATATTGCTTGGAATGGCAGGCGCCTAAACTTTGTCGATTTTCACAAAACCTTTGACAGTGTCATCCATGAAAAACTTTGGACCATTGTAATGCCGAAGTATGGCATCCCCAATGCCTACATCAACATCATTCGAGATCTCTACAAACACAGCTCTTGTTCTGTTGAGGAAGACAGCAGAACCTCAGGCTTGTCTGAAGTAAGAACTGGAGTAAGAATGTGTTTTTCAAGGGGTTACTATATTTTTATAGCAGTTGTGGTCTGAGTAGTGAAACTCACCAACAATGCACATTCTAGGAATACATTGGCATTTCACCTCAGTATTAGAAGGCTTGGACTGTGCTGGTGACATTCGCTTGATATCAAACAGAGTTGAAAACCTCCAAAACAAGAACACAAGAATATAGATATGACATTGTGTCAGATGTAGTATTGACGATCAATGCCCACAAGACCAAGACAATGAAGATAAACTGCAAGCTGAAATAACTGATTAGCCTCGATAAGGTTCAAATGGAGAACATTGACTCGTACACTTACCTGAGCACTGTGCTAGACAACACCGGAGGAATTGAGAAGGATGTGAAAAGAAGATTGTCACCAGCAAGGAGATTTGTATATGCAAGTCTGAGAAGCATCCGTAAGTCTGCCAATAATAGCCTTAAGGCAAAGCAACAAGCGTTTGTTCAGCACAAACATCATGGCTGTCCTACTAGACGGAACAGAAATAAGGAACGTCACTGCCGCGAATACGAACAAGATCGATGCCTTTCACCGCACTTGCCTTAGAAGTATCCTGAACAGCTATTGACCCAAAATCATTACTAGAGGAGCAACAATAACCAGGACGGGCAATCTGGCCAAGTTGGGTTTGGACAAACGTTTTTAGCTTTCGGGATGGGATGATCTTGTGAACACGTACTACATTGGTTAGCAGATTAGTCTTTGATGATAAAGTCAAGCGAATCGCCCATAGAAACAAACAACCTTCCATCTGAACTATTCAAATGTGAAGACAATGTTAAAATACAGTCATATTTTTGAATTATTCAAACTTTATAATACTTGTTTTGTTTAATTTCTGTGTTATTCAATAAATTTTTTACAAAGCACTGTCTCAGTGGCCTGACTTTTAGCCGTTTCCTTTAGGTTGCTTTACTCATTTCAGATTTCTTTTAAATGTATAGAATTTAGCTCGCAGCATTTTCATTTTCTATTAGATACAGCTAGCAGTAAAATACTTCTAGTTGATCAAAACATTAAACCCCTTCCCAGAATTGCTGACGAATGCAGTGGTCTTAAATATCACGGATAAGTAGGACTATTGTAAAAATTTACACTTCTTAGCCTCACAATGTATCTGGCTTCACACACCATCACCTCTTGTTTTATCTATGTAAAGTAAGACCCAGGTATCAACATGTATCTGCATGGTATTTCGAAAACGAAGATCTTTTCTCCATGTTTGCCTTTAACCACACAAAGACAATGTTTTCTGCACTGAAACTGTGACTGTGTTTTCAAAAAATTTAATGATTCTTGGATAGGAGATTTTCACGGGGATGCATGGGTGAAAACTCAGATTCTACATTACAACAACATAACAATCTAGGCCATTTCCGAATTGTGCTATAATTGTTGCTAAGTTCTGGTCCATTTACTGCACTGTGGTTTGAGAACCTGGCCTCAACTCAACTTGATGGTTTCGTTTGCGAAAAGTGGAGCGTAATTCAGAAACATTTGAATCCAATCGTCTTTGCAGCATACATATTTCAAGTACTGCACATGCCTCGTTTGTTGTGTTGATGGTTAAAATTAATCAAATATATGCTACATGTACATAACCATAAAATACAAAAAATGTTGTTTTAAAAAATGTTTTGGTAGGTCTGGTTTGGGTCCAATCTTACTTACCACAATATGTTGCATTTCTACTGACAGTGGTCCACAGTAGGTGCTCTCCAGATGAGTTAGTACCTCTCCCAATGAGGCTTCATCACGATTTGGGACATTTACAATCCCTGCGGTGCAACCATGAATAATCAATGAAAATTAATCATTAAAGGAGTTTCAAATAATTTTAAATAAAACCAAATTAACTGCGGGGTTTCATTAACTCCCTTGAGAATAAAAAAACTAATGAGAGTGGTAGCCATGCTATTGAGTCTTGAGAAAATATCTTGTTGAATTTCAACCGTCATGCTGCTATGACGTTTATTGCAACCCCGTAACACTACAGTATATAACATTATTTTAACTGATCAAATAATTTCATCTAAAACAAAAAGCAGGCTTGCACCTTATCCTTCCCCAGGCTATCAATTCAAATGCAACACTTCACTACCCCTTTCCTCAAATCTACCTTACCTAGCTATTTCATCACAGTTTTGCACACGGTTTCCTTTCACCTACCCAATCGTTTCCTGACGTTACTCAATTGCTCCCATCTACCCTGATTCTTTTCCTAACCAATTCCTTTCCACATTCAATTCTAACATCATCCTTTCCATACCAGTCCTTTCCCTACATACTTTACTCCATTTCTTTCACTTTCCCAATCCTTTCGTTCTTACAACGTTACTCCATTCCTCACACCAATCCTAATTCTTTCCCCCACCAAGCTCTTTCCACAACTATTGCTAACATCATTAATTCCATCCAACTCCTTTGCCCTACCTACTTTACTCCATTTCTTTCACCTTTTCAGTTCATTTTTCAGTTCATTTTATTTGCTTTTATAAATTATAGTACCAAATTACATGTAATTATCATACATTTGACAGGCAGTCCAGGAAGCTATTAAATGCTTATTTAAAGGACTGCCTTAAGAAAAGGAGTAAAAACCTAGAATGCAAACTGTCAATGGCAGAACAAAAATATTGAGACTGAAAATAAATAAATAAATAAATACAGAATTTATAATGAACCATGCGTTTAAGATAAAAAGCAGCGCAACAACAACAGAAGCAAGAGCAAGCGTTAGCACTCTAATCCAAGAACGTGGATTTCAATTTGGAAGTAAATTCTTTAAGATTTAATGAATTTTTTATTTCGTTATTTATTGAATTAAAAATTTTAGGTCCTTGAAATCGAAGTGAGAATTTTCGCAATTTGTCAATTTATCGAAACAGGTAGTAAAACTCGGCGAATCGAGACTAAAAGAGTCATAAAACTCCGTTATTTTCTGCTGCTCGCCCCGCTGATGTTTTGCAGTTTCAAGTCTGTGAAACCTTACGAATATACAACTCGCAGAGTTACAATCTCTACAAAGTTTTAAATTGTTGACTTCATCCGTGTCAAGAGGGTCCTGAAGGGGTACAATGGGATTTGGGATTGGCCGGATTTTACAATGGGAAAAAAGGATTTAAGTCACTGGGACTGGGATTCGGTCACTGGGAACGGGAAAATAGCGTCCGAATTCTACTTGTGGGAATGGGATTTGTGCATTGGAAAGTGGGATTTCGGGAAAAAACTGGGCTAGTAAATGGGATTGGTAACCCCCCCCCCCTCACCCCTTCCTTTAGGACCCTTTGTCAACGTTTGTTTGAGTTAATAGCAAAAATGCTGGAAGAAGAAGAAAGACCGTAAGAAACTGCCACATCAAACACTAATATCTAAATCTAGTAAGAATTAGTAGAAATCCAGTTACTATCTTTCACAAATGCTGTAATCTGATTGGCTACTGTGCTCGCTATCTGACATGTGATAGATTATATATGTGGGATGTGAGCAACCGATCCAATATAGCGTCCGTACTTTCCGGTTTTCGGATCGTTTCTGAAGGCAATTGGAAGCTTTGAATTAACAAAACAAGGGCAAATATTTTCAAGGGTAGGAAAAAAGTCGATTGCTTAGATATATAGTGAACACACTGATCGCCCAACCCCACGTCTAACCTCGAGCTCCTTATCAGAAGCGGGAAATCTTTCTATTTGCCCTTGTACATTTCCCCTTATCGTGTATTATATAACAACCAAAACAGTACGCACGCTGTGATTGGTCAAATAACTGTGGTTTGTTGTACCGGTAAACCACAGCTAGAAAAAGAAAAAAAGATTATACTTTTCTATGTTTTATTGAGTAGAGATGCCTTCAGTAAATCACAAATACTTACCACGGACGCTGTTGTTTTAGGACTCTACATAAAAGAAAGTAAAAGTAAATGTTACTTACGCAAGACTTAGTAAGCCATATAAGGCCCTATTTACATGGAGAAAGATAACCCGCCCAGCCGAGTTATCCCAGCATATCCCGCCATATCCCGGTTCTATTGACGTTGCGTTTCCTTGTGAGCCGCGGAACCTACCCAGGATTCTACCTATTCTGGGATTTTACAACTTTTTGAAATGCAAACACTTAACTCACCTAGCAAATGTTTTTTTTTCTTGTCGACTTTTTACAAATCTCAGCAATAGCTGGCAGTACAACAAACCGAAGCTCTTAAAAGCTACAAAAAGAGGAATGATTACCAAAAATAATCAAATTCATTGCCAAAATACGTTTTCTTGCCAGCTTGAAGTTTTAGCCTGTATAGTTTTTATCGTAAAATCGTGTACGTTATCTTGTTTGACTAAATTAAATGTAATTTTCGTTATATTTAATCTCAAGGCCTTTCCTCCGGATTGGTCAGACGCTGACATTTATTCAAACATAAAATGTAATGTTTTGGAAAAGAAGAAAACAGAGGAGAGATAACTGAAGAAAACTTCGATAATGTGAAGTTATAAAACATTACCTTGGTGTTCTTGATTTTTTTGGTATTTTTTATCTGAAAAGGATTTAATTGAAAGTTAAAATAAAACTCATTAAGAATATTCAGAAATCATTTTAAGTGTAATTATCAAACTATTTTAAAAAAGAATTTAATATTGTTACATCTTTTATATCATATATATTTGCAATTTCTAGTCAACGAAACATTTTTACTATCTAGAGTCTATTAACATTACGAATCTTTTATCACTCGTTTATCACGGTTATAGCAATTTATGCAATGCCACGTACATATGATAAACTTGCAGGAATTTTGAAATAAGAAAAAGTGAACATCAGGGCACCTCTAAAAACTCGCAATCTGCCAAGCACTCTTTCACTAATCCTGGCCATTCATTCTTTTGGAAATTTCTTGCGTTCTCAAGTTACTAACTGCTAACTCCGAACCCTAGCAGCTATTTACATTGTTAATTTGAAACTCTCATTAAAAAAACAAATATCACCGTTCCATCTTTTTCTATTTCCCAAAGGAGTCACCTAATGAATTTTGTTTTAAACTTCATATATAATAACATACTGAACTGATCCCGCATCATTACACTGAAGATGATTGAGTTGATCGAAAACGTTTTGTGTTTTAACTATAGCTATTTATTATAAATTTGTACCTTGAAGCCATGCAAATGTAAATGGTGCAAACGAAGCAGCTCCTTCTAAAGGAACATTTTTTCAGGGGGAAATGGAGAAGCCCCATTGAAATAGGTAGCCCCTTCCTCGAAGATTTTTGTTGAACCCCCATTTTGTCACAAAAATTTTTGATGACCCCGTATTTTTTGCCGGCTTTCCCCCAGGCATAAATTATGAATGCCCTCTAATGCAGATAAATTTGGAGCTCCACAAAACGAGTATTTAAGATAGACCACTAGATGCACACCTTCACCTGTGGAGAATCTGTAGGATTTTCAGTTTGCAAGAAAAAAATAATTTTCTATGTTATTGTTTTCAAACACAATTGTAAAAGTGGCATAATTTTATTTTCTGATGGGCTTGTGACAGCACTGTGCGTAAACAGCCAAGTCACACGATACAACTAATCCCAATAAATGTACAACCACAAATATGTGGTACTCAAAATAGACGTTTAACACGCACCTTTGGTGGTTTTGTAGTTTTGATCTGAAAGAAGAATAGTTTTCAATGTTACTTTTTTCAACCCAACTGTAAAAGCAACGTAAATTTTTATACTTAATGATATGATATGAAAGAAAGGATCGAATACGATGAAATAGAATGAGCGGGGATTGGATATGATGGTTGAAGAGCGGGTAGGATAGAAAAGGAGGAGATAGGAAGGGGAGGAGGAGATGGGATGGGGTTGAAGTGGATAGTGGGGGAAAAAAAAATAAGATGGGAGAGGAGTGGATAGGATGGAATACGAGAGAATGGGATGGGGGAGGAGGAGATAGGATGGGGGAGGAGCAGATAGGATGGAACACGAGGGAATGGGATGGGGGAGGAGTAGATAGGATGGGGGAGGAGCAGATAGGATGGAATACGAGGGAATGGGATGGGGGAGGAGGAGATAGGATGGGCGAGGAGCAGATAGGATGGAACACGAGAGAATGGGATGGGGGAGGAGGAGATAGGATGGGGGAGGAGCAGATAGGATGGAATACGAGGGAATGGGATGGGCGAGGAGGAGATAGGATGGAACACGAGAGAATGGGATGGGGGAGGAGGAGATAGGATGGGGGAGGAGCGGATAGGATGGAACACGAGAAAATGGGATGGGGGACGAGGAGATAGGATGGGGGAGGAGCGGGTAGGATGGAATACGAGGCAATGAGATGGGGGAGAAACGGATGGGATACAGGATAGGGATAGACCTGAAATAGATAGGGCTATAATAAAATAAAATGATATATATTTGATGAGAATCTAAATTTAGTTTTAGAATTAGCCTATCACTACTATACAATGGCTTTATCCTATGTTTAGCCAACCAATACTAAATGTAAATTTAAAACTTTGCATTGAAGGTATATTGATATTTATTAGAATTCATGTAAATAGACGTTTCATGATAAACCAGTTATATCCAGTATTTGAAACGTGTTTATTCCAGAATTTGAATATATGTGATACTATCTAGTAACAATTTTGATAGTCAGTGTATTGATGTTTTTATCTTATACTACTTTATATCTATGATTAGAACTTTGCAATTACAAAGAGAGAGAAATAAACTGTGTTTCCACTCCCCTAACTTAGTTTCAGCACGCTTATAAGGTTTGTACTGGTAAAACCGAATGTTCATTTACAAATAGAATAACACTGCCTACCTTCTTTTCCTTTGCGTACAGCGCTAGTACCAAGTTGAAAACAAGAACTAAAATAAAGAAACGCTTTGGAGACATGCTCTTGCAACAGAAATTCACAGTAAAACAGAGTTTTGTGCGTTTTCACCTGTTGAGCTTTTAATAAGTGTTTCGCCAATTTAAACTAAATATTTTCAATTTTTTTGTGATTTCGACCTCGGTTTTCCGTTATAGCACCACTTTGATAAAACAAATTTATATACAATACAATAAAATGTTTTGTATGCAACACGCTGGGTACGGTCATAAACTAGCGGCATCAAATTAATCGTAATTGTTTTTATTCCAGCTAGGTTTCTAGCTGTTACATTAGCATCACAATGCAAATAAGTTTAAAAAAGGCAGTTATAAAAATCCTTCAAAATTTGAGTTGTTCTACCAAAGTTTTGGTTACCACGTAAACAGCATGAATCGATTGTTTGTTAGTTTTTGTTGTATACTCTTGTCTTTACCATTCATCAAAAGCTAACTTAACATTGAACACTTTAATTAATTGCTTCCTGCTTTTTTTCTTGTTAATTAAAAAATGTTTAACAAAAAACGATGACAAGTTTTATTGAGGTTATTTTTTGGCTATTTTATCCTGCGGCTATTTCAATAAAGGAGTTGCTACAATGGTAACCATTAAAAAGTTTTTCTAGGAGTGGATTTGGTTACTATGTAAAAACAGCATGCATTGTGATTTGTCGTATTTTGCATTCATGTCTTTACCACTCTTCAAAATTTAATACGGATCATTTAAACAGATTTTAAATTGCAACCTTTTTTCTTGTAGACTGACAAAAAAAAATTATAACATAAGATAGCCTTGACTATTTTAATAAAAATGGTTGCCACTGAGAACTCAGAGTTCTTGATTACTGCGCAAAAACACCATAAAAAACTGAAAGTGGTTTTTCTTAATTAACCCATCGTTATAGTATCACCCTTTAAGGATCTATGTTCCTATCTTAGTATGGAACATTTTAACCGATTTTAAAATGAATCTTGTATTTATCATGCAGTTTGTCGGCTGCGGTTTATTTTCCGCCTGCAGTTTCAAAAAAGCTCCATGCAAAAACAACCCTAAAATCACTATGATAGTCACTGTTACTTTATATTTAGTTTGTTCATTCTACCAGTGAAGTATTTCTACTTAAGAAGCCGTCAGCACAATGTAGAGTTGCAATTTCTTTCAAAAAATTAAAATGAAAGCTTTTCAATTTTGAATCTAGCGAGCGGTTTATGTTTTCAAGACTCCGTGTGGTTCTTGGTGTTCTACGTGGCCATTTATTGTTCACCGCACAGAGGGTAACCTTATATTTACCATTTTAGTACCTTCGAAAAATTGAGCGAGAGATACACACTTTAAGGAATAAATAGTATACCCAGGAAAAAGCTAGAGTCAAATACCAAGACGTGTAAAACTGTACTTTAATAAAATTATTTCATCACCTATAACTTCTTCAAAACAAGTCCCCAAGTTGGAATTCGTTCATAACAAGCACTTAATATAACAAAGGATGAAAAGTTGCGAATGACATAAAAGAAATATTTTTTATGCTATTAATAAATTTAACTGCTTTAAAATATCCGAAACATTTTACTCAAATGAGCTAAGTTCTTCACTGAGTGTTAATTTCTGGTTGATATTTCCATGCTATTGTTTGGATGCAGTATCAATTATATAGCTATATAGTTTTGATTTAGACTGAACGATATCGTATCGGTGTTTTATATACAAAGCTACATTCGACATGCTGTGATGTCATGATGCCAAGTTAGGGGTTTTGCTTATTCTAGGTCTTTGTATGGACATAATAATATCTTTCAGCCATATTTTTTGTTAATTCACATTAATTCTATTTTTTACCTCCATGTGGATCAGAATGAGAAAAAATTCGCATTAAAAACGTTTTTTTAACTTATCTTGCAGCAGATGCATGCGCTGCACCGCAGTGTTAGCGCACTGCGCACTACTGCGTAGTGAAACTTGGCCGACTGTAAAATACGACAAAACTCTGCAGTAGCCATAGCGAAAACTTACACAGTCGGAAAAAAAGATAGAGTCCGCAACACTTTCGTTTGCCACGAGGAAGGAACTGTTATCAAAGCTGTTTGTACAACAACCGTTGAAAGACAAGCTTCGTACCCTTGTCGCACCCCTTCGCAGCCTTCGTACCCTCTTCAGAACTCCAAGGCACGACCCTTTAACCATTTTTATACCCGAGCCGGCGCCTGTATTCCCTCTAGCCAGTGGTAAGATTAAGTGGTCCTTCCTTATTGAAATAAACTTTGCCAGGAAGGAAACGCCAGTCGCACGAGACGGAAAATTTCAAACATGTTTCAACGAGTTACTCCAGTTCAACAATTTTCTAGGCTTTTCTAGAAAATGCCATAACAAAATTTGAGAATCGGCTTCTGGGCAGGACCACCTAACAATTCCTGGAAGGAAATAATTTTCTTTCGGAGTCATACAGATAGTACAGTTCATCGAGAAGATAAGAAGATGATCTGCAAACATGGTATTCTTCAGTGTTTAGAACCTTATAGGGGTAGAATCAGAAGACCTCATTGAATTTCAAACAGTCCTCGTCGCTTTAATAGTGCTTTAGCTTCTACAATAATTTTACCTGATTTTTTTTACAGGCATAAACTTCGATTGACAACCTTCCTATTGCAGCTATTTCGACTGTGTCAAAAGCACTTTGCTTACCAATTTACACTGTGCACTTTGCAGCAGCATTATAAACATTGAAAATACTAGTATCATATTCTAACTGCAAATTAAAAATGGATTTATTACACGAATGTTGACTAGTGTTAATGAAAAGATTTGCACGATCTACTTTTTCCTGGGCAAATTTAATTTGTTTTGTTTTTCCAGGTGTGTAAAAACCCTCGAACACATTTTTTTATCAGCTTAAGTAAAATATTTATTTCTTAATCTGATTCATAAAAGAGCTAAAGAGGTTAGAAGCTGTGCCTAAATTTAAAGTTAAATTAGAATATTCTTTCAAGAAATTTTTCCAAAATGATTTTACAAAAACCTATAGAATATGTTATTATACGGTGGCCCCATAAACTTCCTTTCTAATTCTATAAACTTTTAATTTATATTATTATAACCTTGAACGTTGCCATATTCTTTCTTTCTTGTAAAATTAATAGCTACCGGTAAATTATTTGAAACGCTTGAGTAGCCAATTGGAACCGGTGCTTATCTTGGGTTTCATTGACTCCCCCTGGACAGGAGACTAATCCATCGCAGATTAGTACGTTAGTTCCCCTTGAGAAGCTGGTGGAAAAGCTGGGTCGACTTTGGCGGAAAAAAGGCACACAAATTTCAACACTTGGCTGAGCCGAGTTACCATTGTGCCAACCACACTTTCGCTATATAAAAGTGAATAAAGCAAAAAAATGTGGTTTGAGTAAACCTATATTAATAAACAGGTCTCAACACCTTTCACAGTTGCTTTGACTTAAGCGAACAATTGAGACATGACAGGACTTCGAAACGTACCAACTTTGCATTTGTAAAAATCCGTGTTTTGAAAATACCTGTTTTGCTTCTCTTTTTATAACGGTAACTATTTCACATCGCTTCTAGTCACAACAATGGTCGCGCGCTGTGTGGTGCTCTTATCTAGTTTTCATGGTTTCACTAATATTTGTATAAACTTGGTATTAAATCTTCATTCAAGAAATAAAACTATGGTTCCCACTCAGTTTATGAAAACGTGCATTTAGATTCGTTTTTCAATCTTTTTCTTTTCAGAGTTGTTTTATTTTCGAGAGAGTCCGCACCTCATTGTAAGTAAATGCTACCGTCACAGCGTGTTAGAAAGTTGAGATTTGGAACATATATATAAAAGACTTGAGTGCGTTATTTCAATTTAACATAATTTCAAACGGTTAATGAAGTCGCTCGATCTTCAATAACGTCTGTAGTTTTTAAAATGTTTTCGAAAATATTTTTTGCGTTACTGATAGTAGGCTGTGTTGGTGTGTCATTTGCAAAGCCTTTCCGTGACACAGAATGTGATAAAAAACGACAAGAAACGGTACGTTCATGCTTTTTATATCCATGCATTGTGTTATTTGTTTCCCGGAAAGACATCTCATAAGCTAATATACACCTTGCTTTACTACCATACCATTACAGTATCATTCCTTTTTGTAACTTGTCCCGTTAACTTTTAACTTTATAATAATACTTTGTTTGTTTATTAGTTCGTGTTTGGAGAGGTCGCTACCAACCGAGTTCTGCTTTT
This sequence comes from Palythoa caribaeorum, assembly GCA_026546465.2. Taxonomy (NCBI): domain Eukaryota; kingdom Metazoa; phylum Cnidaria; class Anthozoa; order Zoantharia; family Sphenopidae; genus Palythoa; species Palythoa caribaeorum. The sequence goes on along the minus strand of JAOCNB020171434.1, from coordinate 5,774 downwards.
TCCTAAGTTTTGCTTGATCTGTAATAATGTCATCCAAACCTTTGCTCAATCTTAAATTACAAATAACTATAATAACTCTAACCAATTGAAATGATGAACAGAATTTCAAGCCCCCTTTCGTACATTACCGAAAAATCTAAATTTAAAACGCACATGTTAGAGGCTCAAGGACAAAACCTTTCAAGCTATTTTTTGCCATGTGCAAAAGACGGAGTGAGCATAAAGTATTTACATATTGTGTATTGTTAGGTTACCTAAAATTAAAGGAAAAGCTTAAACCATCGATGGTCAGAAATATATATTTTTTTGCTGCAGGTGCCTTTTGCAAGTTTTTTGTTAATAATCCTTTAGTTTCTTTGTTTTTTCATAGCAAGCTACTATTCCTGTATTAAAGCAGGACCACCATCCAGTGGCTAACAGTGCACAGCAAAAACGTTTTTTACCAAGCCATATGGTTGTACAAGGTGTTGCTGAGGACAAAAGTCCTTTACAAGACGTCGGTGTTGAAGAGAAAGGAGTTGTAGAAAACAATGGTGTTGTAGAACGAGATAATATTGTAGACGAAGGTGCTGTACTAAATGAAGGGGCTTTAGACAAAGGAGTTGTAGAAGACGATGGTGTTGTAGAACGAGACAATATTGCAGACAAAGGTACTCTACCAAATGAAGGGGCTTTAGACAAAGGAGTTGTAGAAGACGATGGTGTTGTAGAACGAGACAATGTTGTAGACGAAGGTGC
>JAOCNB020171040.1:0-17527 GCA_026546465.2 Palythoa caribaeorum | reverse complement strand
TGCCATGTAGTATTTTGTCAGTTAATTTTCGAAACCTGGAAAGTTATGGAAAATTATTTATTTTGGTCAGTGAAAGTGCTGAAAAATGTTTCAAAAAAAGTCATGGAATTTTTATGCTAATACTGAGGGGGGACCCTGTTTTAGAGTTTTTCATCAGTTTTGAGGCGTTTTCACAGTTTACCTAACTATTTCTGTTATCCGCGAAACCAAAAACAAAGGAGTTTCTTGAAAGTATTTCATAAATGTAGATTGTCATAAACAGTTGCGTATTTGATTTAGTAACTTTGGAATTTTTGTCTATCAACAGCACATTCATAAATGTTTCGAAATCACCCAGGAGTTTCGTCATCTGTCAGATAAACACACTAACCACGAAGACAAACTGCAGGTTAGCGCTGTTTGGTATTTAATCCAAGATTTCCCACGTATTTCCAGTCAGTGTACCAGGGTTCGTACGGTCCTTGAAAACCTGGAAAGTACTGGAAAAATAGAAATTCAAAATCCAGGCCTGGAAAATCTGGAAAATTGATATCAGTCCTGGAAAGTCCTGGAAAATTAGCTTATTTCCTAGGCAGTTTTTTTTTAAAAACAAAATAACTAACTCTTAATATTTCTGATGTTGGGACCACAAATTTGGACACAGATTCATGTGAAAAGTTCGCAAAAGATTGTTCTCATCGCTTCTTGCTCGTTTGCGTCCGTCTGTTTTTTCATTGAGAGACTGGTCCCAGACACTCAATGTTTATTTTAAGTTTTTGAGGTCTTTGAATTTTGTTAATTTGGTCCTTGAAAGTCCTGAAATTTTCTTTAACTAAAAGTGTACGAACCCTGGTGTACGTTTTATTGTTCAGTTGTTATTGGATAAAAACCTCCATGGATCATGGAATGCGATTGATTCGCTCTCTCTAGATATCGCGGTTTTCCTAAAAAATGTTGGTCGAGAATTCGCGATTTGCAAGTGCCTAAGAAGAACAAATTAAAAAATCCAGAAAAATAAAATGAATGAAAATGAAATTTTCGGTTAATTACCTAAAGCCTAGTTTATACATCGTGCTATCGTTGCACGGAACTCAATTCAATTTGGCCCGGTGATAGCACGACCAAAGGATGGTGACGATTTATACATTGCATCAACACCGCACCAAAATCAGTCCGTGTGCCACTACTTGTTGTTTTGTGTCGTTTGAAATTTATCGGACTTATCAATTTGCCACGGTATATAAACTGAGCCGTGTTATCGCCGTTCCGCACGTAAAATTGACCGTGCTATCATCTGGCACAGCACTTAATTGGGACATCAATTTATACAGCGCGCTTTTACTGTGCCAAGTTGAAATAATTGAGTTCAGTACGGCCATAGCACGATGTTTAAACTAGGCCTAAGCTGTCACTGAGTTCGTAATGATTGCACCTTAAATGCCTTGCCGCCCGGCCTTGAGCTGCATTCTCGTAATTCAGTCTTTTGTGGCGTACATATTTTGTGGGCCTTCTGTCCACCACATTTGAAACAGAGAAGTTTAGGGCAGCATTTTAAAGTCCAAGTTACTTTACTTTGCAGATAAAAAATATGATTTTTCACGCCGTCAAAGACGCTATTGTTGCCCTTAAAAGATGTGAAAAAGAAGATGAAAGCAGAAATGAAGAGAAGGAAGAAACGGGAAAAGTGAAAGAGAATCAGGAAGAAGAAACAGAACAAACGACCAGCGCAGAGATATAGCATGGTGGTTTTATCTTGATAAAGAAAATAATTTTCGCGAAGCAGGCCTGTATTTGTAATCCATCGTGCAGGATCCGCACAGATTCTGGAAAACTGGGAAAACTTGTATGGAAATAGAAAAACTCTGGAAAGTATGGAAAAAGTCCGGATTTCCTCAGGTTGACTTTCAACAAAAGGAAAACATCCATTGGATACTACTGAAATAGTTTTTCAGAACGATTATGATGTATCGTCTGTCATTCGTCAAATTTTCAAAACTACATCGCACAACAAAGACAATAGAAACATTGTAAAAATCTAGGCTGAAACGATTAATGAGAAGAAAAAGCTTGGAGTTCTGTGCCTTGATCATGCGCACAGAAGCCAGAAGTTTATTTGTTCCGCCAACGCAACAGTTTTTAACGCAAAAGAATTTGAGTCTGCCGTTCGTCCTAGATTTAAAATTGTTTTTTTTTTGCTGCAAAGTATTTAGCCTTTATTATGTACAAATCAGTTTTACATAAACCTCTAGGTTATGTCTGTTGGTTACAAGTTTTGAACCAGCTGATGAAACTTTAATCATATTTACCATCGTTGTCATTGCTACGTGTCCATTGAGGGTTTCTCAGCACACCGAACTTGGGCTTTACCTGCCGTCAGTCATACCATAGTTCAAAAAGGCCGCACTTTGCGAATCTGCCGAGAGACTTATGGGGAATTATAGTCAAGCACGTCTTTTTTGTCAAATAGCCGATTTTTCGATAGATTTTGGCGCGTGGTACTGGTAACACCAAACCGAGGGCCAGAGCTCAAGTAGAAAACCGCGCGAATATTTCAGGCACGCGCGCCGAACTATCGGCTCCAACGCCATATTTGCAACATTTGCGTGCGCGCCTGCAATTAATTTTCACGCGGTTTTCCACTTGAGCTCTGACCCTCGGTTTGGTGTTACCAGTACCGCGTGCCAAAATATATCGAAAATGAGCTATTTCGAGACATAATGGCGCACAACTCAGCGAATATGTGGAGATTTCCGATATACATTCATTGCGTAGATTGGTAAATGAGAAAAACTCGTAAATATTTCCAGACTTTTCAAGAGGTTTAAGCGGCAGAAAAGCCGTTGGGAAAAAGCTGCTTTTTAGAGAAATCTTAGTTTTTGAGATTTTAGGAATGTTTGAAAATATTTTTTTGGAGTTGATATGTAATGGACGGATGCCAAACCGTCTGCCAACCAAAGCTACACCTTGTATCTGTTAGCCACGACTGTTTGACGTCTGTTCTCAAACCTTTTCTTTTCAAAATCCTTCTTCACTTTTCTGTACCAATTGCCTAAAATGTGACTGTAATCCCCCAGTAACACAACTGTAAAACCTTCAGGTCTGTAGTTCAGAGATTCAGGGCTCGTACGGGGCCTTGAAAACCTGGAAAGTCCAGGAAAAACAAAATTTCAAAATCCAGTCCTGGAAACCGGAAAATTGGTATCAGTCCTGGAAAGTCCTGGAAAATTAGCTTATTTCTAAGAGAGTTTTTTCAAAATAAAATACCAACTCTTAACATTTCTCACGTTTTCACAGTGGGACCACTAATCCACGCACAAATTCAAGTGAAAAGATCGCAAAAACTCCTTTGCATCGCTTCTTACTCTGGAAAAAGGATTGCAGGAAATGGCAGCGTATTTGTTTTATGTGTATTACATTTTTTTTAAAATTTGAAGGTCCTTGATTTTTGTTAATTTGTTCCTTGAAAGTCCCGGAAAAGTCCTGAATTTTCTTTGACTAAAAGTGTGCGAACCCTGTAGATTGTGATCGGCCGGCACACACAAATAATAAACAGGTTTTGATTGGCAGCCTCAAATCGAAAAGAAATTCAGACAGAAGGTCGCGTAGCGGTGAAAACGATGATAATAAATACTTTGTTCGTATTGAAAGCTGCATTTCGCAAATTTTCGCCGTTTTAACTTTTTGGAATTTTCATAAAGTTTAATAACTTCTGTTTTGAAAACCCAGTTGGAAATAGGACAAAACTAGACGAGTTTTTTTATCCACACATTGCTACGTATTAAAATAGAATCCGTTTCGAATAGTTTGCCGAGGATTTCTTCTGAAAAATTAGGCACCGTTTACACGAAGACGCTTTATAAACGATTAAAAGGTTTTTTAGTTTTTTATCGTTTTCATGTCGTTTTTGTTTGTCCACACGAAAAACAATTCAACGGTCATGTGGAGCCTGGGAACTAGTGAACACGCGCAGTGACCAAAACGGACTGGAAACGAGTCACATTATCAAGCGTTTACGAGTGTCCACACGAAGACAGTAGGTAAGCGGTAACGAACATAGCCACTTCGAAAATGAGCGTTTACGGGTTGTTATCGTTGGACGAACGTTAAGCGTTTACGTGGGAAAGCGTTGTCTTCATGTGAGCGGGGCACTGTACGTGATTATTCAATATTCAATTTTCATACACTGTACCAATTTCGGTTTTCCGATTGGCTGATTTGTACCACGTGATACAGGGTTATGACGTAACAACGACCTTGAGGACATTATCGTAGTGTAATAGCCGTGGTGTAAACTTAACGCACCACTGCTGTTTGACCATGGCTTCGGTTCACTCAAAGTTTGACATTCTCTCATTTTAAAAACTTTTTAAAGTCGTTCAGCATTCATTTAATTATCATTTTCATGTATTTTCGGATATATTTTTAAAAAAAATGTGACTAATTTTGTATAAACTTTGAAACACATTAAAATCAACATTTTGTCCGGTTTATTTAGAGGTTTCAATGCAGTTCTTCTTAAAATTGTGCAGTGTATTTAAATTGAATAATGAAAATCTCAACAGACTCATTGCTCGTGGTGAATTATCGGGATTTACCTACACTCGTTCACTAAAAATAGGGACTTTAAGAAACTACGACGGTAACGCCAACGACGACGGCTCAGAAGAAATATATTTGCTCTTTACTTCTTTCTTCGGGTCATTAGGAGTTTGTTTTCTCCGCCTTCAGCTTTGTGAGCAGAAAAAGAGCAAAAGTTTCTCCTTGAAAATAAACAAATACTGAGAACGTTTTTGTTATAACGTCGTCGTCGTCCCACGAACTTCAAAATAGGTCTTTTCACGTTCTGTTTCTACCGACAACAACGTGCAGGTGCTCAGCTCGATGCATTCCAACGTGCAGTTATTGTGTTTAGCATTGTTCTTTGCCGTCGTCGTTGGCGTCGCCGTCCTCAAATCTTAAACTCCCTAATGAACTCGAAACTTTGCATACCACATGCGGTAAAGCCTCGTGCGGAATTGAATTCCTCGGTCATTGTCAGCGAACCCGTGCGGGTAATATCACTCGATAATTCACTCGCTGAGTGCGTTATCCTCTAATTAGCTGTTAGGTTAATTATGGATATGAAAGCCAATATTTTCAGATATGTTGTATGCATTGTTTATGAGGAGAATTAGTAAAACTGGAAATCAGTCACAGTTTTAATCGATAAAGCTTATTTATACACGTGTGCAGGACGTTGAAAATAATCAGTTCGCTGGCGTATATTGTACATTAGATTTCTCTTGTCCTGATACGAGATGTTTGTATTACACATTTTCATTTTCAATTAGTTTTATCAGAAAATAAATGAGTTGTTTGTTTATCATAATTCAACTGCCTCAGAATTTTGTAAAATACTTAGATGCAGGTCCTATCTGTGGCGGTTGTCTTTGTTTAACTTCGAATTGAAATATTCACTCGATATGTATATGTTATGCAAAGAAAAGAATGTATATATTTGCCTAATATTCAGTGATTTGCTTGAAGTCGTTTGCATGGTTTTGGTTGTTTTTACTCATATCTTCTGATTAAAACTATTTTTGTACAGACAAATGGAGAAAGTGTGTTCACTGTTTGTATTACGGCTGGTTTACACTTTGACATATGCATAAGAATTCTATGTGTGGACCGAACCAACATAAGCATAAGCATAGACATAAGCATAAGAAATCTATGTGTGAACCGAACCAACATAAGCATAGCCATAAGAAATCTATGTGTAAACCGAACCAACATAAGCATAAGCATAGACATAAGCATAAGAAATCTGTGTGAACCAAACCAACATAAGCATAAACCTAGTCATAAGCATAAAAAAATCTATGTGTGAACCGAACCAACATAAGCATAAGCATAGACATAAGCATAAGAAATCTGTGTGAACCGAACCAACATAAGCATAAGCCTAGTCATAAGCATAAGCATAAGAAATCTATGTGTGAACCGAACCAGCATAAGCATAGACATAAGCATAAGAATTCTATGTGTAAACCGAACCAACATAAGCATAAGCATAGACATAAGCAGCGGCCCTATGCCCCACTGGGGGATATAAGGACTAAGAGAGAGAGATAGACATAAGCATAAGAAATCGATGTGTGTACCGAACCAACATAAGCATAGACATAAGCATAAGAAATCTGTGTGAACCGAACTAACATAAGCACAAGCATAGACATAAGCATAAGAATTATATGTGTGAACCGAATCAACATAAGCATAAGGACAAGCATAGACAAGCATAAGAAATCTGTGTGTGAACTGAACCAACATAAGTGTAAGGATTGAACAGCTACTGCGCATGCATACTGGCATGCCGCGCATGCCTTTCTTATTTATCAAATATGGCGGACCAAAATGACCGCCGTGTTTGTTAGTTTGTTCGAGGAGGACTAGGCTCAAATTTTGTCTTTCCGCTGACAGGAAAACTGCAGACGTATACCTTATGCTTATGTGAGACCGGTTCACACTTGAAGTTCAACGACATAAATTTTCCGTTTCCTTACGCTTGTGCTTGTGTTAGTTTGGTTCACGCATAAACGTGGTTCACACTTGTGAAATAAGCACAAGAAAATGAAAAATACGCACGCGCAAAGTCGACTGGTGATTGGTTATTTTTGTGTTCTTTCCCTATGCTTGCTTCACGGATGTTCACACTGGTGAAACTAACGAAATAAGCCCAACAGAAAGGAAGATGTTTCTTTTTCTAGTGCTTGTTCTTCTTATTTCACGCATGTTCACACTTGGATCTTCCTGTGCTTGCGCTTGTGGTTAATTCACAACTGTGAGGCAGGCAATAGAATTCTTATGCTTCTGTCTGCTTGTACTTATGTGAAAGTGTGAACCATCTTTTTCTCCGGACTCGTAAAGAGTAACTGGAAAAAGTCTGGAACTCCAAAAAAAAGAGAAATTCGGAAAAGTTTGCAGTCGAAAATATTGGAAAGATCTGGAGCCAGTCTTGATATTCTGGGCTTTGGAGGTTGTTTTAAATTTGACACTTTTTGATATTCCTGTCAATCAATATCACCTTATTGTTTACTTTTTAATGGGACTCGAGTTCAGGTTGGCGAAGCGGTCGTCACTCGTGCTTCCCACCTCTACGACGTAGGAATGAATCCTGGGACCAGCACGTGGGCTGAGATTTGTGGATCTCAATCTGACTCCGAAGTTTTTTCTCCGGGGCCGTTTACCATTTGTACGAAAAATGATGATAAAGAGTACAATCCGCTTATCATTTGCAGAGAAAAAACCGGAATTTTCAGTCAGAATTCAGGCCCTGCCGACACTAATAGGTTTGGAAAACCTCCGTTTTCATTTAATAACAAGATTTGCATCCACAATAGACCACGAAAACGGATGTTTCTTAGGCTCACGCCAAACGTCAAACTTCACATGTTCCGAATCCCAATGCAAATGAGATCGAACAATAGAATTTGCTCATTAGCGTTAGATTCGGCACATGTGAAGTTTGACGTTTGGCGATGGCCTAAAAAACATCCGTTTTCGTGGTCTAGTGTTCTTGGGTCGAAAGCGTAACCAATGACGAAGTCCTAAACTGAGTCCAGAAGGAGAGGCAGCCCCTCCAATGGATAGAACCGCGTGGACAGAATAAGTTCCTTGGGCACATCATCCGCAAGGAAGCCATAGAAGATCACTGCCTAAACGGGAAAATCCCCGGGAAGAAAGCTACAGGAGGACAAAGAATACAATTTCTGAAACAATACAATGCCAATGCCAGAACCATCCTTGACACTGCGCGCCAACGGAAAGACCGAGGCGTACTCCGTTCAAGTTAAAATGCCATACAATCTCGTCCCCAGAGCCCGCTTTTCTTTTGGTCAGCACCAATCCTCCACCAAGTCCAGATCCCTCACGCATGTCAAAAAGGAGCTCTGGGAACGAGATTGAATACCATGTAGTTCGTCGAGACCCGTATCGGGCATGGTACACCAGAGAGAGAGTGTGTGGATGCAAATCTGTTTATACATTCCCGTCAACAGTCTGCTCGAGCGTACTTTCGAAGTGAGCAGTGACGTAAGCGTCGACTGTTCACGCTAAGACGTTGCAACCGCATTTTCAAAAACCTTCACCCCTTCGTTTTTGGTGATATGATATACACCTTCATTTTCGATCGTATTCGTGTCGACGGAAGGCGAAAACGGATAAAAAAACGCGTTAGTGTTAACAGGGCCTCAAATATTACAGTTAACCGCACTCAATGGAGCTTGGAATGAGCCGGTTTATATTACAAATGGTTGAGAAATTTTTGGTCGTTTTGGTTGGAATAGAAAACGAGGAACACGTCTGAAATTTTTCATCTTTTTCGAAAATTTTTCAGAGGGGTAAACTGTAGCGTTTATTTTCTGACTCAATTCCAGTGTTTCTGTGCAAGTGTTAAGCGGCCAGGGCACTCCGGTTTTCCATCCTCGCTAAAAATTAACTTCCAGCAAAATTACAAATATGAAATATGAAATTAAATATGAAATTAAAATTGATATAAAATTAATTAAAGGAAAACTCTACTTTTTTACGACCTATTCTTGTATTAAAGTTTATAGTACAATTAACTTTTGAAAGTTTCTTTGCCATATCTTGCACCACAGCCGAGAAATAATTCTTTAAAGTAACGACAAATATCTGGTGGAAAGCCGCCATCTTGTAGCCTGCGAAGCAGGCGGTACGCTTCGTTGTGATTGACCGCGGTCGTCCAAGTGAGGCATGGCGGGAAGGTTGAGTTCTAAATCAGACGAAAAACAAAGCGAACGCCTGCCTCGCAGGCCACCATCTTGGAAGTTCTTCTGAAGGAAGCAATAAGGGCAGTGCAAGCGGTACAAGGATGTCCTAAAAGCTTCGTTAAAGAACAAATAAACGCACTCTAGCGCACCTCTTCGAGGCAGCACGAAATGCTAGGCTACGCGAGCAACGTCGGCGTCGCCATGCTTGAGATATTGGCCCACAGCCCTCATCTGATTCCCAATTTGCCTGCGATGATTGTCAGCGTATTTGCGCCTCGCGCATTCAACTGATCAGTCATCCCTGGCACAAACACTAGTGGAAGTGGAACATTGGCATTTACCGGCACTCGATGAGCAATCCATTGTCATTATCATCATCATCATCATCGGACGTCATTGCGTGGCTGTTATGTTGATCTCCGACTAGTGTGTTTCTTGGAAGCACTTAGTTTCTTCAAACAAGGTTTTCCGGATAGGATTTGAAATAGACCATTTCACAGTTCCTGATAGGTAACCAAGCTTCTACATGAAACCATGTCGAAGGTTGACCTCGCACAGCTAGAGAAGTGGAAATAATAGGCCTGCTACTAAGTTTCTTTCTTATGATAATTATTAGAAATCGTTATTTCTTTTATTGTTTAGAACTGCTTTGATTGAAACTACACGAAGTACTTGAACGGTCCAGTCACGCTAAGAATCATGGTAGTTTTCTGGGTGTTGTTTTTTTTATTCAGAATAGAACGAGTGCGTGCTGAAATTTTATGTGAATATTCAGTTAGGAATAAAGAGAGTCAAATCGATCAGGAGAATTTCTTTCAGAAATTATTTACACTTTTCTGACTTGAGCCTTGATAACTTTGGAAAGTTTTTGTGGTAGAAAATTTACTAAAATATAGTGATACAGCATAACACATAAAAGATTCACTGTAAAGACTGCTTAACAAACAATGAAGGTAGTTTGCCTCTAAATTCAGCCGTACAATACATGTGTGACGCGAGGCGTTTCATTTTCCAATACATTGTTTTATTTTGTTTTTTCTTCATCAAAAACTGCTCATATTCTCAACCACTGATTCCACATGGATTTCAAAAAGCTACGACGTAGCCAGACTTCCATCAATCATGGCCCCCAGCAGAAGCTGGTACCCATTTTACGGACCTCGGGAGTCGGGAGGATGGAAAACTGAGTAAATTTTGGCGGGAAGAAGGTCACACAAATATTTTCATCAGAGCCGAGATATGAACATGGAACTTGTGGTTGTAATAAGAGTGATCTTACAACTGCATCAACCATGCCTTGGCTTTGAAGTTTCCAATCTGCCACACGAGATCATAATTGATGTAGATGGTGTAACGACCTTATGAAATGGTATTGGCGAATCTGTGCTAACGTCCCTGTGAAATTGTGCTTCAACAGCATTCGATTTTAAGTGGAGAAAAATGAAAACGTAAAAATGAATTTGTTGAGACATAAGGGCCGATTAATCACAAGCATACTAACTTTCATCCAGTCAAAAGTTACAGACACTTCTGATTTTAAGCGTACTAGCTTACTTAGTGTGAAAACTTACAAAAACCGCTATTTGTAACTTTTTACTGAGTGATGACACAAATTGCAAACTTCACCCATTTTGTACTTTCATTGAGATAGGTAAACTGGTAAAGTTTCGCAAACTAACTTTCATCCAGTCAAAAGTTACAGACTCTTGTGATCAGGTTAAAATTATTCTAAGCTAAACAGAATTATCAGAACCAAATTATTAGAACCAGCCCGTCACTTATCTTCACACCCTCTTCACTTGTTCTCCTGGAAACGTATTGTATCTGTCCACTCTTGGTCCCTACGCCGAATCACTGAAGCTTTCCTAATAGTCAAATAACGTCCCGTACTTAACAAACAAGTTCAAGCCTTCACACTTTCTCCCTTCCCTATGGAAATAGCCTGTCACTCCTTAGTTCTCTGTTTAGCTTATAATAAATTTAACCTGATGATGATTTTATAAAACATTCTACCATTGTATATTTATATAAAAAAAGAATTGAATTAAACTTTAGAAAGGCAAAGCAAGTGAAACTTGTGACAGATGTCCATAATTAAAATAACAGGAACAGTATTTTACATCGAAATGTGAAATATACTTTATACTTATACTTTCAGAAGAAGCTTATTTTCAAAAAAAAAAATTGAAATTCAGAACTTCCCAATTTGTGTCTCGATTGTCAAGAAAGGCCCGTATGCTAATAAGCAATAATGAAAACAAATATTCACCTTGTTATAATATGTTTTAGCATATCGGACGCTTTTCGGTATCGTACATTGATATTTAGGTGTACTGACTCACAAGTGTTATTTTTGTTTCAAGATATTTTTAACCTTATGAAAGCGTATGCAGGTGTAACAAGTTCTAAATTATTGAGCCTGCAAAATTCAACGGCTGGCCAAATAATTTACGTCAATGTTATTACGTAACAAACGAATGCTCTTTCCTCAATTTATTTCTGCTTAATATTTTGTATTTTATAATTTCTACAACAATAGAGGTCTTGATTTAAACGTTAGCAATCACGCAAGTTGCAAACGTGGGCAAGCAAAGCTCAAAATCAGAGTCGTGATTTTGAAGCAGTTTACATGAAAACGAGGCAAGAATTTAACCTTAGGGCTAATTAAAACAAAAAAAATGGCGAACTTGCTACACACGTTTCGAAAGTTTTGACAGATCCCGTGTCATTTTTCTGTTTTGTAACGAGAGCCGAGAAATTTCCACTGTTTACATCAGGCGCGAAGTTCATGGGTCAGCAATACCCACGTTTTGGTGTAAAATCCATAATCGCGCTGGGCATGAAAAGTACTATTTACATTTAAGGCTAGTTTTTAGTTTTAGCTTTTCTGAGTTCTGACATTCGTTTCTCGTCCAAGCTACACAGGCGACGGCACTTCACGTTTATCTTGTTGCCGGCTGCTTCAAGCATAGAGGCGAGATCTGGTAACGAACTTGATCGCCTTGTAGTCATACGAAGACTGTGTACAATATCTTGTTCAGGTTTCTTATCGTCCTTTTCTTTGCGTATACCAAACTGCTTTCTGAACCATTTCTTGGTTAAGGGTCCAGGTGCAGCAGAACGGGGTGATGCCATTTTTTCTGCACAGCGATTGTTTTTGCTGCTAACCATGTCGTTCTTGTCTTGTAGTCCAAGAGAGGAAGCCCGAGAGTCATTAGATTCCATTTTAGTTTCAGGAACAACAGAGAGAGACCTATTGAAAACAATTCAAATGAATGAGTTAAAGAAAGAAAAGCTTACCAAGCTATTACAATTACTGCAAATGAAATAACTCACTAACCGGCTTATATCGGCTGAGTTTTGAGAACTCGAATTTTCCAAACTTCGCGAAAATTTGTCAGCTATGTTTTTGTTGAAACAATGAACACTTCTGATTTTCTTTGAAATTGTGTATCTAACATAAAAATTATTGTCCGTAGTCCATATTGTAAGCTGACCAGTACGTAAGACATCAAAATGTAATGATATTTGAATAAAGCGACTTTTGCTTATTTGATATCACCTACAACGTAAAAATAATTCTGTGTTGCACTATCATTGAAGGCTTTGATTTAGAAAATTCTAACATTCGCTTTTGAAGCGTAACATTGGCTGCTTATTGTATTATAGGTGTGTTTTAAACTGTTTGTTTGAATAAATTTGAAAACATAAGCTAATCTTTTCCCCAAGATTAACAGGGATTAGAAAAAATCCTTCTTTCAGCATAAATATTACCGCTGACCAGTTAAACAGAGAATATAATTTCTTTCAAAATTAACAAGTGATGTTTAAGATTTCATTTGAGAATCTGGAATGAGGTATTTAGAAAAAAAATATTTAGGAAAGAAAAATAAAGCTTTTGCTTGTTTAGTTGTTTTAATATAGTTATTGCATTTTTTCTTGAAGGAAACTATAAGAAAAATATCCCTAAAGATATGTCTCGATAGAGTCAAAGCCTTTAAGACTGTTCTAATATTGTTTTCTTTAATTTTTTGTTTTTGAAACGGATTCCTGTAATGCAAGCTTTGTACTTTTTTTATAATTTCATATAACTCTTTTTAAGAATTTATTAAACATTGGTATTTGGCACAACGACTGCAAATCATGCCCAAAAAGAATGTGTATAAATTTATGTATATTCATTGCTCTCAGTATTTTGTGCGGTACAAATAAACATTGATTGATTGATAGAATGTTGTTAAAAATTACAACATGAAAGTAAGTGCTGATAATGTGGCACCAAACTTAACTGTCAAGCAGACCTGTCAAGGCTGTAAAATCAAAATGAGTGACATGAACTGAAAAGTAAGCTCTCTCGTCCCCCAACTTGAGAATAGCAGATCAACTCATAAAGATCATTTGAATCGAATCTATGCTACAACAGTAATTAAAGACTATTTTCCTTATTGTATTCCCATGTAACTTCTCTAGTTCTTTTCAAGACGTTTTGTGATGGAACATATTCCTAACATGTCTCATTCTGTGGTCTGTTTAGTTGAAAACACATAATGCCAGAAAAATTTCGACAAGGTCCACACACACCTTGCTCATAATACAGTCAATACAGGTTTGGTCAGTATAACCTTGATTTGAGAATTAATAGGTAACACAGCTAGCATTAGTAAAATGCGTGAAAAATGTTTGAATACCTATTTGGCGTGCGTGGAAGCATATTGTGAAAAAAATGCGTGATGAGCACGCCACATATGCGTGACACTTGACAGGTCTGGTCAAGAGGTCGGCTCAGCGCACTCGGTGGTTGTTTTTTTTTTGCTCACTAAATAAAATCTTTCCCAAACAAAAAAATCAACTTTTTTTCACCTTTAGTATTTGAATGTTTAAAAGGTCGTAAATACATTAAGACAACTCTTAGATATATATTGTCGCTTGCAGAGCCACTCGAATGCTTTTCTTGTTAACTTAATTTATCATTTGCAAAACCAGAGGCAAATGTAGTTCGTTAAAAATTTGATTTTATTTAGCTTACGCAATATTTTTAAAAATCATTTGCCTAGAAGAGGAAAAAATGCTGTGAAACGATTCAAACAAGAATTGAAGCGAAGCAACTCGTCATCATATTTTGCACTAGCTAGTTACTAGGCCACTAACGGTAGCATGAAGACGAGGCATGTCAGACGAAAATGGCATCGAGCTTGAGCCCACAAGCAATAGCACGATTAGTATGCGTTCAACTACGTTAAACGCAACGAGTAAACGAACCGTATCGAACACATACAGGAATTGCAATGATCGTGTTTGGTATTGTTAAATTTTTTTCTAATGAGTTGTTCATTCAATAAAATGACTTCACAAAAGGAATAAATATCAAATAAAAGCTACAAAGCAACTGATATATTGGTCATGGAGATTTGTCGGCTTTTCGGCGCGGAAGAAAAGCAAGATATAAACTTAATTGTATCTTTTTCATATGCCGTTTGGTTGCTTCTCGTTTAATTTTAAAAACAAGTCAACAGACTTTGAAAAAAGCTTCCCAATGAAGCGCAATTGATTCCTGTCTAAAACTCTCCCTAGCTTCGAACATGTTATATATAGGCTGAATATTTTATTTATTATATTCCTGAACTGTACTTCAGCAATTTCATTTAATATAAGACATGTCAACAAGTTTTTAAAATATGAAAATACTATGAAGTAACTTATCATTTCTATTTGCAGCTGATAAACGAACCGTATCAAACGCATAACGTAAATTAGCGTAAAAAGAGCTTTTTTATTAGTTTTTATGATAAAGCATAAAAACTAGACAGATGTCTTCCCTTGAGGCTTGACTTCCGAACAGAACGTTCAAAACCAAATCCGTGGAATTCTGTCATCTTTGGCTTAAAAACGCTGATGAACCGGGATAAACTTTTTTTTTCGAATTTGCATGTGTTAATGTTCCATACGGCTTCTGTCATCATACCTCAGTTTCCATTCAACCTAGGTATATTCAGTTGTATATAGGAAAACTTAATACACAAAACCCCTTATCGACTATATAACTGATAGCAATAACCAATATTTCATTTTGTAAGGAAAATATCTCTTCCTTCAATGGAAAGTAAATGGGTTTTAAAATTTTGAAGCATTTTATTCAGACTTATTGCTATTTACAAACTAAAACGTTTTCAGTATACTCCTGTTGTACTTTCTTTACCCAGAAGTGAATTAATCTATCATTGCATGATCAAAGCTAAACTCAATCATAAATCGTTGACTGGAAATAAAATCTAAATTCGAAATTTACTATATATACCCAAATATCAAAACATTAAAACATGTGTCTTTTCACGAATATGGTTATTACTGCTGTTTGTTTTATATATTTTTTAGACAGTTGTTTTGGTACATATGAAAAACGCAATACTTTTATATTATATATTCTAAATGATGAATGCCTGCTAAACTTTTATATTGTTTGGCTCTAAAACCAACACTTAATTAAAACTACACCTCTCTGTTTTCGTTAAAAACGTATAAAAACCATAACCTTACCTTTTTTGATGTGGGAAAAACCTCTCTAAAGTTTATAATTTTCACTGAATATGAACGGTTATTATCTCTTATATTTTTCGTGATGGAACTGGAGTGAACGCTGTGTGATTGCCTTGAGGCTAAATTTCGTGGCTGGAAAACTTGAATAGCCAATCTTTGGCCCTGTTCAAACGTCGAACTTCACATGTACCGAATCCAATGCAAATGAGGTAGACAGTAGAATTTGCTTATTAGCATTAGATTCGGCACATGTGAAGTTCCACATTTGAACTTGGCCATGCAAATGTATCGGATGGAGCTATCAGTTAATGCAATTGACAGCCTCGGCTTGTTTTGATGAATTGATCCACAAGGATCAGCAGTGAAACTATAAACATCTGTAGCTGCTTCAATATGTTGCATGAATTCTTCATTAAATACACCTGATTACCACTGAGTTAGTTATAAACTTTTGAACGCATTTAGTATTGTCTTTTTGAATGATTTCGTAGCAAACTGAAAACAGTAAAAGGTTTATAAGTTCCTAGGTTGGTTTGCAAGTAACAAAAGCGAAGCTCGCATTTGTTGCAAATCTTTAAATAGTTCGATGACGCCGATAAGATTGTTTGTTTTTATTTTTTTAAGTCTTTTGAATTTTGTCAAAAAACTTACACAAAACACTGCTGATCGGCCTTACCAGAGATTTAAAGCAATAAATGCAAAATCAAATTAACGAATGAAAGGAACTCGTTCTTTATTTCAGTGCGTGAAATTAAGTCCTAGATCAGACTTTGTACTTAATTACTTCACATGTGCCAAACTTTATAATGCCAATGAGCAAATTTTATTGTTCTACTCATTTGCATTCACCTTGACCCTCTCAGCTTGGCCACTTCCTTTCGAATACACTTTTGCTAATGCAAATTTTTGCTAAATCCACTCCCTTGTGGGGGCAAAAAGTCATTACTCGGTCAAATTTGGGCTCATTAATTTAGCAAAAATATCACTTTTTGCCCCCACAAAGGAATGGATCTAGCAAATAATTTGCATTAGCAAAATGGTATATTCTTAGTGTGTGTAGGTAAAACAGAGTTTTTGAACGGGGTTCATTAATTAGTATAAAAAAATGATGTAGTATATGGTATGATATGGGTCACTGGCCAAGGACTGTGCAAAACATTTAAAATAATAATTATATTTTATTATTAGTTTTCTTGATATATTATATTTATATACATCTAGTGTTTTTACTATCTGTTTGTAATTTGGTACAGATTATTACAATGCAGTGTAAATTCTTACAGCAACTTGTTTTCGGTTTTCAGGGCCTGCTTTTAATTTGTTTCTCAAGGAGTGTAATTTCAATATTGGTCCATTTAAAGTTAATGCATATCGATCTCCAGGGGTAAGAATCACGTTTATTAATTTACTGGGATGCTGACAATATTGTAAATAAATAGGTTACATTTAGAACCAGATCCTACTGGTTAGCCCAGTCCACACAGTTCAGTTGTTGGTCACTGCTTTTTGTGTCAATGTGTGACCCTTCCAGTTTGTTACCCTTCCAGTGTGTGACCCTTCCAGTGTCTGACCCTTCTGGTGTGTGGCCCTTCAAGTGTGTGACCCTTCCACTGTGTGACCCTTCCAGTGTGTGACCCTTCCAGTCTGTAACCCTTCCGGTGTGTGACCCTTCTGGTGTGTGACCCTTCCAGTGTGTGACCCTTCTAGTTTGTTACCCTTCCAGTGTGTGACCCTTCTGGTGTATGACCCTTCCAGTGTGTGACCTTTCCAGTGTGTGACCCTTCTAGTGTGTGACCCTTCCAGTGTGTGACCCTTGCAGTGTGTGACCCTTCCAGTGTGTAACCCTTCCGGTGTGTGACCCTTCTGGTGTGTGACCCTTCCAGTGTGTTACCCTTCCAGTGTGCGACCCTTCAAGAGTGTAACCCTTCCAGTGTATGACCCTTCAAGTATGTGACCCTTCCAGTGTTAAACCCTTACAGTGTGTGACCCTTCCAGTTTGTGACTCTTCCAGTGTGCGACCCTTCAAGTGTGTGACCCTTCCAGTGTGTGACCCTTCCAGAGTGTAATCCTTCCAGTGTATGACCCTTCAAGTGTGTGACCCTTCCAGTGTGTAACCCTTCCAGTGTGTAACCCTTCCAGTGTGTGACCCTTCCAGAGTGTAACCCTTCCAGTGTATGACCCTTCAAGTGTGTGACCCTTCCAGTGTGTAACCCTTCCAGTGTGTAACCCTTCCAGTGTGT
>JAOCNB020170458.1:0-17535 GCA_026546465.2 Palythoa caribaeorum | reverse complement strand
AGACCGAATAATAATATGCAAATAATATGTAAAATCTCAGAATGACGTCAAATGTCCGGCGATTCTGCCCTATGTGTTGTACCTTTATTTGCTATCGTACTGGCTATCTACCAGGTGTAAGATAGTGTCTAATTACGGTGTAAAAATTTCCAAAGGGTAAGAAAAAATAAATTTGAGGCATCAGTTTAACGAGTTTCACTCGGCAGACTGCCATGTACACCTGTAGTTCTGTTGTTTATTCTCCGGAGATTTTTACTAAAACAATCAGAATACTCACTCTCAATTCAGTTCTATCGGTAATTGATAGAATGACTTGGGCTTCGCCCTCGTTACTCTATAAACCGATAGAAAAAGCGAGCTCGAATTCTAATTGCTAATATTAGACCATGATGAAGAAGCCAATCAGAAAATGCGGGATAAACCTTTAGTCGGTTTCTACTAACTGTTTATGTGCAATTAATTGAAGTTAAACTTACACGTCGCTTTTGGTAGTGGAAACACCATCAACGAGAGATTCGATAGCCATCCACTTAATTGGAAACCTTCCGCCCTGTTTGTTATGAAAAATATCAAATTATCATTTGCTGGAAATTTATTTTTACTATATTACACTAATAAAAATACAATTATAGGTAAAATATCCGGATAACTCAAGCAAGAAACAAAATGGAGCTTGATGAAGGTGATAACAACAAAAGTGTAGAAAGGGGGAATATAAAACAGCTATGTAAATCATACATGTATTTACCTCTGAAATTAAGATAAGAGAAAATATCCTATATTTGGCTATTACCTTCTAACCTAATCATAATAAACTCTCATTTTGTAAGCTATTCATGTTTTCTTAGTTCTTGTAACTCAGTCTGAAAAGGATTTATGGAGTCAACTCAACTCAATATTAATCGACTACCGAATACTTATCTACTCGCTAACAGGTGTAACTTTTCTATATCATAAAGTTTAGTGTCTAGTTTTAATAGCTTACATGGGCCACTGTATCTAGCAGATGAAAAATCAGAAAAACAGAAAATTGAGAAAAGGATAGAAGAATAAAAGCAGAACAAACAAATATAAAGTTTACAATTACACAGTCAATCCAAAGTTGAAAAAGACCTGTTCATCGCGTAATATGTTTATAAAAGTCGACGTTTCAACCGGTAGCCCTTTTAAGTGCGTTAGAGCCAAAATTCGTTTGAATTTCTCGCAGATGCATTTAATAGTTGTTTTACAAAACTATATTTTCTGAAATATATGGATTTTTGTTGTCAAAGTTAGTGGAGGTGACAATAATGTTGGCAGCCAAGAAAATACTGTTAATGAAGTTTGGTATATTTGAAATGGTTGAACCGATTGGTATCACAAGAAGAAACTTTACTCTCAACCAACAATAGATACCTGCGTTTTCCTAGTATAATGATTTTCGACGTAGATATCCCTTGCGAAACCAAAGTCGGACACCTTCACAACTTTGTTTTCATCAATTAAGATGTTCCTTGCAGCAAGATCTCTGTGTATGACCTGGAACGAATCGAATGTGGTTTTGGTTAATGGTTAAAAAAACCCATAAATGTCGAAGTAGCGAAAGTAACAGGTCATTCCTTCTCAAATCAAAATTATAACCGTTATTTCTACCACTGCCACTACCATTCCCATTAATACCACTATCACACTACCACTACCATTACCATTACTACCACTATCACATTACCACTACCACTAACACCACCACCACTATCATTACCACTACCTCTACCACTATCATATAACCATACCCACAACCATTGCAACTACCTCTACCGCTATAACTACCATTACTACAATCATTACCACCACAGCTACCACTATCACACTACCACTATTATAACCACAACCATTACATCTACAGCTACCAACACCACATCCATTAGTCATTACAACTACCACTATCACAAACACGGTCATTATTAGTACCAGTCATAAAATAGGGTTAGGTTCTTCCAGTTTGTAAATGGCTACACTACCGGGTCGCCTGTAGCAAACCAATGTCAGTAAGCATTTTTAAAAAAAGACTACAAAACATAAATTCGCACGGCTACGCAGTAATTGGTTTGGAACTCCACTCCGAGTTAACGGCAGCGGCCACAATTTGTTTATATGTTAGTGGTTTTTACTACCGACCGTTAATCACAGTATCTTTTATATTGAAGTTCTGTAATCATGAGGATTTCACTTAGTCGGCCTCCTCGTGATGCATTCTGGTACAGTAATCTTGTATTGCGCGTGCGCAGAGGTATTCACGAGACCAGCATTGTAGTAAGTTTCATGCAAACGGACGCAACATGTTGCCGCTACGCTTCGCCGGTTACAGAATAGTAAAAAATGTCGAGACTTATCGCGACGAAGGTTTGAGTGGTTTCAAACTATACCCAGCAACATCCACATGTTGCAAAGAGTATCAACAAGTGCCAATACGCCATGCAAACGGACGCAACATGTTGGGCCCAACAATGTTGCGTGTTGTTGGTCAACAATGTTGCTTGTTGTTGGTCAACAATGTTGCGTGTTGTTGGTCAACAATGTTGTGTCTTGTTGGTCAACAATGTTGCTTGTTGTTGGTCAACAATGTCGCGTGTTGTTGGCCAACAATGTTGCGTGTTGTTGGTCAACAATGTTGCGTTTTGTTGGTCAACAATGTTGCGTGTTGTTGGTCAACAATGTCGCTTCCGTTTGCATGGGACTTTTAGGAAAGATTTTGGGTGACAGTTGGTCGTATTCTGATATAAAAGCGGTTTCATATAAAGAAATGAAATGTCCTAACTTTTGAGCAAGTGCTTTAAACACTATAAGGCGACATTCATTTTGTTTTTCTTAAAGATTCGATTTAGAAAATGATCACCGTTTCACCAAATTCTCAAGTTGACAATTTTTAAGAAACTTTGTCAAAAACTCTTTTTATACACAGAAAAAGAGTTAACTTACATGAAACAAGCTGAAAAATTACTCAAACTATCACTCAGTTGAAAACTATTTGGCAAGGACTGTGAAAATTTTGGTCATCTTGATCGAAGATGATAAACAACAGATACCGTGCAACGACGTTTGAAGACAACAAAGGAACAAGACCTTTGAACTTTTCTCAGAGTAAAATGGGATTTAGGTATTGTCTGTATAGCTTTTGTCAGCATTAACCGATTTAAAGCCTTTATATTTTATAATAGCTCTTATAGGCTTAATTTTTGTCTAAAATGCTCAGGATTGTCAATCTGAACGTTTATCATGTGAAACAATCGTTGCTGTTTTCGTGACTACATTTGATAGCTGTGAGACAGTGGAGACAGTAAACTATATGAGGACGTGAAGCAATAATGACTGTAAAACAATGCTTAAAGTTATCGTGACTTTATATATTTCGTGACTGTATTAAGTTTTATAACTAGATTTCTTGTAGAATTGGAGTCGTAAAAAACCAAGTACGTGCTTTGAGAAAAAGTTGAAATAGTTCAAAACTAAGAAGCACTATTCGAATATAACCCTTATCCTCTTAAAAACGATTCACATAAATCACAGATGTCTTAACTTTTAAGACAGTGATTGCAACCCAAAAAGTGACCATTCATTTTCTTTGTCTTTACAGGTACATTCTGAAAATGTCCACTGTTTCACAAAATTCTGAAGTTGACAATTTTAAGAAAATTTTGTGACGTTGATATTTAATTTAAAAACCAGCAGAGAAAGAATTAACGCAAATTAATGCATCCTAAATCTTTATCAATTCGGTGAAAAAGAAATAAGAGATTACCCACACCGCAACCTTCAAGAAAATGACTACGTTAATTCCGTTTACAAACAACGATAGTTTGTAATATCAATTTATATTGAAAACATCGCAAATTAACCAACAAATATCATGCAAACATGTCAAAAACAACTCCGAATTCTACTGCCAATTAAGAGAGGCTTAACTCTTGGAAGTCGCATTTCTAGTGCAATATAGGCAACGTCTTGAACAAAAATAACATAACCCTTTAATAAGAAATTTTCTAAAATGTTACAGTATGAACGGGACATGACTTAATAACTTAAAAGATTACTCGTGCCTGCTCTCATCGGTTGGGTAAAAATAACAGATAATTTGCGGGTAATTGCCCAGAATTAACGGTAAGCGCATTCGGGCTTAAGAAAGTCGTACAAATTTGTTTGGTTAAAAACTATCTAATCATTTTATCATGATTCATCTTATGATATTTAATATGTCCAATGTCTGAGTTTAGCAGGAATCTTGGTGAAAAGTGAGCTAATAGAAAGCCATTAAAGTTCCGAACGTTGATTTGATGAGGATTAATGCTGACATTGATTCTGAAGAAATTTACTGTGTTGAATTAATCTTGAATTAAGAAAGCTGGCGGACCATTTGTATTCTTTGAAAAATGTATGCATGGTTGGTAAAAAGGCTGCGTCAATGAGAGTCGATATAGGGCTAGAAACTAAGGCTTTTAACTATTCGCCAGTTGGGCCAGTAGCATCTTGAAATCACTCACCCAACTGAGATTTTACTGGCCCAAAATAAAACAAAACTAAAAGGCTGTAGCAAAAGTCTCTGACACAACTAGCTTACGTTCTTTTTTAATTAAGATTAGAAAGACAGCTTTTTACAGGTTTTTATTCGATACAAATGACATGAAGTTAAACTTTGTGTATAGTAACAGACAGAGTTATGATCAACTAACGTGGTGGTTTAATACAGTGCCGTTTTTAACTCACACTGGTATGTTGTGAGTAGTATAAGTTCTTAACTCTTAGTCGCCAGTCGGGCGACCTTTTCGCAATTTCTGAAGCAAACGCGCGGATGTTAATTTCTAGCCACTGCGATAACGGTTAATCATTTTTGTCATTGCTAAGGGTTTAGAATGGCCCCATTCAATTTAAAGGTGCTCGCAATATTTGGCCTTTGCTCGAATTGCTCGCAAAAATTTCACGTGTGCTCACTTGCTCGTGCTCGCAAGATTTTTGCAAGTGCTCGTATGCTCGGATTCTCGTTAAAATGTGTTTAATTACTCAAAATTTTGTCAATTCTTCTTTGTAGTTTTTTTTAAATTTATTAATGATGAATCAGTTTTCCTATTACTTGGTGCAAAACGTTTTCTATTAATGATAGAGAAATCCTGGCTAGTGGAAAATTTTCGAAGTACTCAAATTGCTTGCAGCTCGCTATCCGTATTTTACTTAAGTGCTCCATGCTCGCAAGAAAAATTTGACAACTAGTCCTGCTCGCAAAAATAAACACACTGCTCCCATGCTCGCTAATGCTCGCACAGACATTTCGTTACCCCTAATGCTATTTGTTACAAACCTTCATCGCTGCAAGATGCGCCATTCCTCGTGTGGTTTGAAACGCAAAGGAAAGTAAATCATTTGAGGTGAGCTTCATGGGCGGCACCCGGTATGTCTCCTTATAATACTTGTCTTGAATACCTCGGCTGTTACGCAGATAACTTTGAAGGTCTCCATACGCACAAAACTCGACAATAACCATCAGGCCATCTAAAAAACAACAACAATACACAATTTTTTATAAGAAAAACTTTATAAGAACAACGAGGCTTAAATTTGCCAAAATTTAAGAACAATTTAAGAACAAGTTCATCCTGAGGCTTGATAACTGGGAAAGTTATTGTCGGGTAGAAAATTAACTAAAACTTAGCGATAAAGCATAAAAAGATTGACTGTAAAGACTGCTCATGCAATAAACAATGAAGGTACTGAGTTCGCCTCTAAATTCAGCAGTGCAATACATGTGTGGTGCAAGGCGTTTCATTTTCCAATACCTTGTTTTATTTTCTTTTTCTTTTTCAATAAAAACTGTTCACAGAAATAAGAACAACTTGAGGCTGAAGTCCCGAAAAATTAAGAACAAGTGAGCATCAGCGAAATTTACTGGTTCTTGTAAAAAAAAGAGTGTAATATATAGCTTATAAAGCGCAACGCTTCTCAAAGAACCAGCGGCGCTTTACAACAATAGTAATATAAATGTAAAAAGTCAGTTGTATAACGAAATAAAAACTTGTAAAACTAATGAAAACAAAAACTACAACTGCCTAAAGATTGGATTTTTAGTTTGGACTTGAACGTCTCTAGATATTCCGCCTGCCTTCTATCGTCGGGCAGGGCGTTCCGCAGTCTATACGAGTCCCATGAGAGAACGCTTTATGTCCATATGATTTAAGACAATAATAATAACTTTAATAAACTCTCCCAAAGGTTTTTCAGGCTTATTAACAATGTTTTTAATATGTATGTGATAGTTAATCTAAGAGAAATACTAATCTAATCTAAAACTGAATACACACGGTAAATTTGTTAAACTCAGTTACTATTTAAAAAAATAGTTAAAAGATGATTCTTTAAATCCCTTTTAAAACTAGTTAGGGAAATGTTGTCTGTAACCGCTGCACGGCTGTGAGTTCCACGGCGATTTCAATAAAAGAATTTTGTTCAATTTTTGATCAAAATCCTTTTAAGAAGAAAACTATTATTTTACGAATAAAGCTTTCAAAAATATGAATAAAGCTATTTATATTCTTAAAAACCGGAATAGGAAAAAATTCCAAAGTAAATTGTGAAACCAAAAGCAAATGCAATTCACCATATTGTTTTCATGAGGATAAAATTATTCCAAAGCTAAGGTTAAGCCGGTGTTACACGTTGAAACTTTTAGCTGAAACTTGTGTGCAACAACTGGCGAGACCAGTTTCACAAAGTGATGTTACACGGTGAAACTCATGTGAAACTCGCAACATCGATCACTGAAACTGTTGCAGAAGTAGAAATCAGTTCTACTTTTCGTGAAACCTGTCTCGCAACAAAAATTCGAAAAGGTTTCACGAAACCGACCATGTTACACGGCGCAACACCTGGTGCAAATTTTTTCGCATCATTGTTGCACACAAGTTTCAGCTAAAAGTTTCAACGTGTAACACCGGCATTAACGTTATTTTAGCAAGAATGGGTATAACATGATAGTAATTAAATGAAAGATTTTCGAGTCCTTTAATTGTGAAGGAACTGGCGCCGCTAATGAGTAAACAAAATTATAATGTTTTACTGAACCGTTCTCTTCAGTCCGTCTTAACAGAACAGGTTGGCGTAGTGATTATCATTCGTTTGTCCCATCTCTATGCATGATCCGGGATCGAATTCGTAAGCGTGTATATTTTCCATATCAGCAGTTTGGCAGAATTTTGCTTTTTAACTTCTGCAGATTTTCTACTTGATGAACTCATTACTTCTCATTACCAGTTATATTCTTTTGTTTGAGTTATGTAAGGAGAAGTGAGATATTGATAAATTGCTTGGGAATGAAATGGTTAAACATTAACCACTGGCGAGGAGGAATCGGGGCAACCAATTTCCTTTCCAAAATACATTAAAAAGAACGTAAAATAACACTCTCAAATTATCTGGGATAAATCATACCTGAACGTGTACAACAGCCTAGCAAGCCAATCACATTTGGGTGGGGTTCGATAAGCTTCAATAATTCCAGCTCAGCCATCAAATCTTTCTTTGAAGTATCGCTGTCGGTTTCTAAAAAGGACACCATTAAGCAATTTAGAGCATATAGTTTAATCAGTTTATAGACAGCTTTTTACTTAATTGACCTGTAAAAGCAGGGTAAAGAAATAGACCAGAGACGGACAAATACTCTTAAGTTAACCCTTTTCTTGATCAATTTTAAAACTCAAATTCACAAACTTTTTTTAAAAAATTATTAAGTTTAGATTTTATTGAAAACAAGAATTATTTTCTAAACTACTTGTAAAGAGGAATGAAACAAACGGTCAATTTGTGGGGTTTTTGAACTGCTGGTTCAAAAGTTAGGAGATATGGAGTTTTTTTTAGCAGGATATGTTTTAAGTGTTACGTTCAACTGATGCGGGTACACCCTATAGACTGTCGCCAAAACGGAAATTGGAAATACGATTTTCGACTTTACGAATATGTTCACTTGCAACTGCTAAACGTTAGTCTGCCGTTTTGCAGGAGAATTATAGGATTTTCAGTTAAACCTTATTTGCTTCTCAGACCAATTATAGAAATTTCTTAACAAAACAAAACGACTGTTGAAATCGGGTTCTCAGACTGTGACCCTCTTAACAATAAGAATTCAAGTGAGCAATATTATAATAGAAATAATAATAGTTTTAATAGAAATTTCTGGAAAATAAACAACAGAACCACAAAAATTTTTGATAAACAAAGTTTTAATTTCTGCAAAAAATTAATGCTGATGATAAACAGTTTTCGCGTGCAGGTGTGCTTGGCAGTTTGTCGAATGAAACTTATTAGATTAATGCTTCAAATTTATTTGTTTTTCTACAAAAACTTTTACATCATGTTTTGTTACTGCTTTTGTTTTATCTGGAATTGTTTTGCCAATTAGAAACTTTAACTCGTCTTCAAAAACAACTGAAAATTGGGAATTGTAGACATCATATTGGATTCCACAGGCACTATTTGTTACCCGATATATAGCGAGTATGGTAGCCAACGAGATTGCAGCATTTGCGATAGACGGTGGCTAGATTTCTAGTAATAATCTTTAGATTATATCATTTTAATAACGTACTGTTTTTAGATACATTTAGAGCACTTTGAGTCAAACGTTCAAAAGTTCATTGTTGATGAAACCAAACATTTCATTATTAAACAAAAAGATAACTGTAACACGATTTGAGTGGACCGCAATATTTGCTTTGTCTTACCACAATTTCATAATCATAGATAGCTTTATTTCTTAATGGTTCTATATTCGAAATTTTAACAAGGCTGCTAAGACTGAGAGCAGTGGCAGGATGATACCATTTCTCGTGCGCATGCTCATTCATACCAGTCACACAACTATCACGTGACTAATTGAATTTGGCATTTACTAACCTTTAACAATCTTGACAGCAACAGGAAGTGACCCCACACACCCCTTGATACCTTCCGCTTGAGCTTTCATGACCACTCCAAAGGCTCCAGATCCGAGAACTGGGCCCAGTTTTAGCCGTTCCCGAGGAAACTCCCATCTGCTGTTACTTCCAGGTGATACTGTACCGCCACCATATGAGTTGTCAGTTGACGACAACTGTTTGCTCAATAACGGATGCTCGACTGAGTTTGGATTTAGCTATCAAAGAAAGAATCAGTGAATGAAGAACCGTTTTCTTGGACGCATTTATGTTGTGCAGACACAGATTTTTTTAATACTGAAAATTCATACATTCAAAGCAACGGATGCCTTGTTAGAAAGAAAGAGAAAAACGGCATTAGCTAAAGGCTGGGTAAAATTAGACAATAACGTAATCATATTACAAAATGGGCAGCCGCTGACCTATTTCTAAATTATCGGAAAAAACACAAGCTCTTTGGATAATAAGAAGATAGCTTGATTTGGCTATTAAACTCTGCAAAGAAACCACAAAAAACCTTTTTTGCTCCTAAAAAGAGACCGCTACCTCCTTCCCCCAGTGGCTACATTTGTTTTTTATAGTTCTTGTGAAGCAACCATTTTGGATTTCGAAGCACCAACTACATAAACTTGTAAGGTCGCTATATTTGCCAATATTTTGTTTCACTTTAAATTCAACAGCACCTTCATGAACGTCGAGCCCTACTAAAAGGATTTACCTTTTAGATATAAAGGACTTAGCTCTTAGGAGCCTTTGATTATATTCAGTAATGGAAGAATGGATGATGATGCTAAACACTTGCAGGGTTCGTACGGGTCATGGAAAACCTGGAAACTCGTTGAATTTTAGAATTTCAATTTCCAGGCCTGAAAGGTCATGGAATTTTGATTAGGATCATGGAAAGTCATGGAAAATTGGTACAAAGATAACACAAAGAAGAAAAAAAACTTGTTCATTTGCACAAACATCTCAAATTGGCAGTTGTTTTCTTCCTTTACCTAGGCTAACGTGCCAGGGAAAGAGTAATTGAGGTTTTTTTTAATGTATTTTGGTAAATAAATGAGATCATGAAATATTGTGAAAGATCATGGAAAAAGTCATGAAAAGTCGTGGAATTTCAGAACTTCAAAAGAATACGAACCCCCTGGCTTGGAAGGATATGAAACGAATGTCATAAAATACAGGGCGGGGATAGAACGAGTGTCACTAAATGGCTCTGAAAGCATTCGCCGACTCTGTATAAAGATTTTAGTTGGAGCACTTTTCTACATACCATTGAAAGCTCCATGGGGTGGTCACCACTGGTTGGTCTGCTGTTTGGAGGAGTGTTGCCTGCTGCCGAACTTTTCTGTATTCTTCTTACGGCGCAAAATACGGCGGCGATCATAATGAGCAGGGCTAGGAACCCCCCTGCAATGCCTACAATCATAGCTGTCATTTGCGTACCTATCAGGGGGTCCTTACCTTTGTGAACATCGTGAACAGACTCTGCGTGAAAAGATAAAGCATATTAACAATGAGAATTTGAAAATGTTTTTTTGACAGAGAGCACGTGCTTGAACCTTTTTAAAAAATCTGAGTTTGCTTATCGGTATGAATTGGCCTACAATGTTTGCAACTAAATTCTCACAACCAAAATTTATCCCTTCTTTCCCATATAAGCCTTTCGTTTCACTCTTGTTCTTTCACGTAGTCGTGGGCGTAGCCTTCCTCGTTGCTTAAGGTCTCTAATTGAAGAAAATAGGGAAAACTCTGCTAAGCAGGGTATGAAAGAGGCAAGAAAGCATAATATGAGGTGCTTGGTTCAGTCTCTTGATCGTCTATCGGGGGATTGGACTTGAAAGAACCCACACACTTTTCAAAAAGAGTAGGGTAGTGATTCCGTTGTTGTCGTCTGTCTGTTCTACAGGGAAATTTCTTAAATTAAAGTAATTTCATGAACTGTAAGGGCCGCACCTTTTGACTGTAAAACAGAAAAACTAGCAATGACCTACCGGCCTTACTTGTTTGAGCAATATACGCGACACTTGGTTCACTTTTTCCCAGCTTATTCTCTGCTCGGATACGGAACTGGTAGTTGTTGTCTGGTTCCAGTTCAGTTATTGTGTACTGTGTCCTATCGGCAGGCGTCAGTTGAAGAGACTGCCATTTCTTGTCTGTACTGACCCGATATTCTAGTGTTAGGGAGATTAAAGCAAGCCCTCCATTGTCCCCAAACTTCCATTTTACTACTGCTCTGTTCGAAGAAGGCAAAACAGAAACGATGCTGGGTGGCTCTGGTTTAGCTACAATAAAAGCAAATGAACAAATACATTTTCTTTCTTTTGCATCAATCTATCTATCTAGTATATCAATGTCCTCTATTTAGCACCCTGGACTTTGGGTTTGACCAGCTGTTTAAACCCAGGCAATTTTTCTCACTTTGGAACTATGATCTCCTGGTCTCTTTTGACTGCCTATTTTTGTAACCTTTGTTTAAGGGTTACGGCATGGTTTGAATAAGTAGCATGTACCATTTTTTAGTTTTTGCCAAAAACGTGTTGGCTTAAAACATTTAGTCAAGACTCATTGCCGCCGGAAGTAAAATGATGTGCGAACCTTCTTTTGAAATGCGTTTTTCCCCAAACAACGTTTTGCACAAGTACAAAAAAGATTCCAACTCAAACAGGTTTTGTTCTATTATTGCCAACTTTGGCACAACGATAGTGTAATAATTGAACTTCAAATTAGTGCCAGGAATTTTTGATACTCAGCTTAGATTTTTATATATCGGATGATTTGTTAGTATGATTCCTTCGCGAGTAACAAATTTCAATAATCGGCTATAACACGTGAGTGAGAAAGCCTATAAAAATCCCTGGCACCGTTTCGGCAATCAAGCTGTGAAGAGGAAGGAATGATAACAAAGGATAGTTAGCTCACATTCAAGCGGATTTGGAACGTCTCTAAGGAAAAAAAAATGATTACAAACAGTACGACGCTCAAAGTAAAGAAAAAAAAGAAACAAGGTTTAAATCAACTTTTAGAGAATCCCATTAGTTTTCCAGTGTTATATGGGTTTAGGGGTACCCGATGCACAGTAAAGGAGTTCCGGCTATTGAATTAGATATAATACTCACTGAACCCAGTCAACTTTATGCCAGCGCTGCGATTCCCCCATTTGTTCGTTGCAGAACACGTGTAAATGTGCCAGTCAGCTCGGGTAATATGCTGGATAAACAGCACGCTCTCGCTACTAACGTTGCTATGATGAGTCGTGACTATAAAGCGCCCATCCTCTTCTTTCTCCTGCAGCTTTTTAGTGTGGTTTAGCTTGTCTTGCCACGTCCAGGTGAAGCGAGGGTCTGGGGAGCCTTTCGATACACACTTGATTGTAGCACTGTCACCCTCATTGGCATAAAATTTTCTTTTGCTAATAATTTCTGGTGGTTCTGCAACGAAATGGAAAACAAAACTTTACACATAAAATACTGACTGTAATAAAAAAATGGTGGACTTGAGGAACGACTAGGATTCAAATACATGGAAGCAAAGAAATCTTGGAAGAGAACATTTACAGAGAAACACAAGGATTGGCATGGATGGGGGAGGCCCTATGTTCCGGTAGGAGTGAAGACGATGAAGTAAGTAAGTAAGTACGTATGTAATTCTTAATTTTAAATTTTACTTAAAAGTAAGTAAGGTTTGGTAGGCAAGTTGCAGCTTTCAAAAGCTCTGTCATGAGAGGTTTTCGCTGAAATCTCGGTAATGAAAACTCGATAGGGACAAACGATTTTGCAGTATCAAAC
Source organism: Palythoa caribaeorum (assembly GCA_026546465.2). NCBI lineage: Eukaryota > Metazoa > Cnidaria > Anthozoa > Zoantharia > Sphenopidae > Palythoa > Palythoa caribaeorum. The sequence continues at coordinate 4,814 of JAOCNB020170458.1, read as the reverse complement.
TTCATGTCCATGTATAGGAACCCAGATTGTTCCGTACGTCTGCCGTTTGTGAATACTGTGTTTAAAGATGGCAGAGCATCTAACCGGTAATCAGAGGGTTGCGGGTTTGATTCCCATCAGTGACTCAGAATTTTTTCTGAGCATTCAACTTGAGAAGCACTTTTTTTCTAACTTTATATCCAAGTTGCAAACTTCCATATAAAATCACTTAACGAATAGAATCATCTAGCAACATATGGCTATCCGACATATCGAGCGAGCAGATTGGAGGTGTATGCCCAGCGGGAATACACAATCTACATGAACTCAACCAGCCAGACTCGCTCCCCATGTGAGTCTGCAGCTATGTGGGAAGAACATCTGTCCGGTTATCAGAGGATCTTTGGTTCGATTCCCGTCAGTGACTCAGCTCCCGATATGAGTCTCTGTAGCTTAGTGTGTCGAGCATCTGGCCTGTAATCAGAGGGTTTTCGGTTCGATTCCCGTCAGTGACTCAGCTCCCCATGTGAGTCTCTGTAGCTCAGTCGGTAGAGCATCTGGCCTGTAATCAGAGGGTTTTCGGTTCGATTCCCGTCAGTGACTCAGCTCCCATGTGAGTCTCTGTAGCTCAGTCGGTAGAGCATCTGGCCTGTAATCAGAGGATCTTCGGTTCGATTCCCGTCAATGACTCAGCTCCCGATATGAGTCTCGGTAGCTCAGTGTGTCGAGCATCTGGCCTGTAATCAGAGGGTTTTCCGTTCGATTCCTGTCAGTGACTCAGCTCCCAATGCGATTCTCTGTAGCTCAGTGTGTCGAGCATCTGGCCTGTAATCAGAGGGTTTTCGGTTCGCCCCGTCAGTGACTCAGCTCCCAATGTGAGTCTCTGTAGCTCAGTGTATCGTGCATCTGGTCTGTATTAATCAGAGGGTTTTCGGTTCGTTTCCTGTCAGTGACTCAGGATGTTTTCCGGAGAACCTCAACTTGAGGAAAACTTTCTTTCCTACGTTGCCTACTAAGCTTGATCTTCATATGATCGTTGCAGTCGTTAAACAGTAATCCTTCAGTGATTCGGAATGTTTTTCGGAATATGTCAACTTGAGGAGCGTTTTCGGCTTTCCAACGTTATAACGAAATAGCAAACTTTTATAATACATAAAAAATGGTTATGTAACTGAGTGGCACTTAAACAAAAACTTTTATCTCGTATCTGGATTGTCAGCCAATAATTGCACATAAAAAAAGGATATATAGTGAATCATTTTTACCAACCTTGCACAATCACAGTAAAATTTCTTCTGTCTGATCCGACCCCATTTGCTGCTATACAGATATAGACACCATTGTCAATCTTTGTAACGTCCGTTATGACGAGTTTGCCTTGCTCTTCAGTTTTCATTCTTTCCTTGGGAAGTATACCGTTGACCTTGCGCCATATAACAGTTGGATGTGGGTGTCCCGTGGAGGGACACTGGAGAATCAGACTCTTAGTTGAGTTGATAACCTGTTTCCATGGACTTTGGCCTTCGATTTTCGGCACAGCTAAAAAACGAGAAAAAGTTATAACTTTAATTATCCTTCATAATCCCAGTGAGTTTTTGAAGATCGTTAATAAATATTATGCATTGTTTCACTTTGGTCGTCAAAAAGAAAACATATAAATATTTTGCCAGGGAAATGACTGCCATTCTGGTACTGGTACTCATTTTACCGACCTCGGGAGGGTGGAAAACTGAGTCAACTTTGGCGGAAAAGAAGATCAAATAAATGTTCAACATTCGGCTGAGCCGGGGTTTGAACTCGGGACTTTGTGTTTAGAAGGCGCCAACAACGCCACCGCTATTCTTCCTAGCAAATTGAAGGATAGTATTTAGTGAAACGTTGGACGGCTTTGATTTTGGCGGAGATTCAATTTTGCTAATAGAGGGAGACTGGAGAACCCATGAAAACCCCTTAATAAACCCTTTTTTTAAAAATGGCGGCTTTTTTACTATTCTTTTGTTGACATTCAAATTAGCCCCACTAGCTTCGTTCTTGAGTTAAATTTTCAAAAAATACGAGACTAATAGGGCTAATTTGAAAGAAGAGAAGACTATATTAAAACCGCCGCCATTTTTGAAAAGGGTCTATTGGATTAAGATCGAGATCGAGTAAATCTCAGCCAGCTCCGGATTTGATGACGGGTTGTAGATGTGTGAGGCGTGAACGATGACCACTGCGCGTGGAGGCTAGCCAAGGACGTTAGGAAAATCATTAACACGGGGTTACGTGCTGAATATAGTTCCCATTAAACCATCTCCACTTAATCAGTTTCTGTTTACAGTCGCTTGCGCCAGAAAAAAATAGGGTCGGTAGTTCGATCAAAAATGAAAATGAAAAAAAAAGAAAAAAACGACTGCAGTCGTGGGCTTTATATTGCTGTATTTTTCTGCGATCTGACAGAATGTGACTTTGAAAACCTAATAGTTAAAAGTTATAATGTTTATGCCACAGGTTTTAATTCATCTGTTTCTGATGTAGAAGATTGGAGTCGGGATAGAAATTGATTAACCCTTCTAGTCCAAACACGACAAATGACGTGTTGGTAAATTCTCCCAACTGAGTGCCATACTTTCTGTATAAGCAGTGTGGTAGAATTTGGCTTTTCAGCTTCCACAGCCTATTCTACTAACTCAATTTCTTATTTCACATTACCAGTTATATAATTTAGTTTGAGTTATCGGAGGAGAAAAAGTTGGATGTTGGTAAATTGCCTGGGGCTGAAAGGGTTAACCTTGAAATGCCGAAAACTCAAAAAATTGTGCACCCAGCAATTAAATGAATCAGCTTGTGGATTTGTTTTGGTTTTGCAAAACTCGACAATTTTGGGTTGGTCAGATAACTATACACAATACAGAAAAATATGGATGGCCCGATCTTCACAACAACAACAACTTTATTGTACCCTCCATAGTACATAGTATTTAGTATAACGGATGAATTGTAAGGAAGGGCACTTGCTGTCTGAAATATGATAACAAATGTTTTTCAGTAACACAGAACAAAATTGGATGCAATTATGGCTAAAGTGATAGGCTATTCCGGTTAGAAATTGAGCTATTAATCTTAACTTTTTGTAGTTAGTGAGATGACAAGTTTTTTCAATGGTGTTGAAATAACTACAAACAATCAAGACAAACGTTTCAAAACAGGTGTTGGAAACATGGGGTATATTATATTTAGAGGTGTTAAATTGATATTTATTTAAACCAGTCGAAATACATACATTTTTTTATATCTATATATTTTAATTTAGCCTCCAAAGACTACTCCGAAGTGCCGGAAATCAAATTCAGATGGTCATCGCGATACAAAACAAAACTCTAAAATTAAATTGCGATGGGATGGGGCAAATGCGGCCATTTAAAATCAATCAGCTACACTGTAACTTTACAAATTACAATTGATTTGAAAGTTTAGTTAATGTTCAGGATACGAAAAACACCTGAGGCAAATACAGTGTATCAACTCATATGGTATAACAGAGATTTGTCTTGAGTCATAAGTATAACATTTTTAAAATGATTTAGTAGACACATGTTTGTTGCTCCTTAGGGCTTGCTATTTGAAAATACTTGGCGAGTGAAAAACGGCTTGCCTAAACCAATTTCAGGTGAGCGGTTATTTTATCGAGTAAGCGATTGAAATACTTTAAATAATACCCAGGGCTCAATTTTATAGGAAGTTGAATGTAAACCAGTCAGGGAAGTACAACATTTAACACTTATTCTATTTCAATTGAGGTGGATAGTGATAGAATATCTACTGAGCGGCAAAGGTGCTTCTTGATTTTACTGAATAAAATTGTGCAAACCGGTGGATTGTGGCTTAATAAGTATCTACTGACACTCCACTCCGACGAAGGACTACAGTCCGAAACATCAGTTTTCTTTTACTATTCACGGTGTCCAAATGAAAAAAAAAATCATCAAACTGTTTCTATAGAAACACCAACGCAACATCCGATTTTATAACATGCATACTGAGAGGTTGGGTTGGGACTTTTCACTCCCCGTAACTTTTACTCGTGAGGGGCGGCAAAAAGCAATGGTAGATAAGCGATAATACTTAACGTATCTTAGCTATTTTAGATATTTTTTTGCTGTGCTATCAGTACCAACGTATGTAAAATGAAAGATGCTAGGACTATCTCTGTTAGTTTGTAGAATGTAAGATGCTAGGACTATCTCTGTTTATTTTGTATTTTGTAAAATGCTAGGACTATCTATGTAAGTTTGCAGAACTTAATAAAAAAAGCGATAATACTTACAGTTCACAATGAGATTCACTCCTTGTTTTAGCCTTGTACGGTCAAGAAATACAATTGTGCAAGTATATGTGCCGTGGTCGTGTCGGTCAGCTCCGTACAGAAATATAGAGGCTCCACCAATCATAGTGTAATGCTTTTTTCGATCAATGTATTTATATTCGGCACCAGCAACGTTTTTATAAAATTCTTTCCTTCCAAATTTCCATATAATGACAAGTGCCGTTTTTCCAGCAGGGAGTTTGCACGGAAGGGTCGCATTCTCGTTCTCATGAACTGTGACGGTTGTGATACCTGTATACACCGACATAAGGGGAAACATTAGTTTGCATGTCAATCGGCAGTTTTCATCTTTTATACCTAAACTTATATATACATGTTTATTTCTCTTTCGACCTGCTTTCCTCTGTTGACAGTAGTCCTAACAACAATAAAACAATATCAATAATAACAACAACAGTAATAGTAATAGCAATATTAACGACAACAATTAACTATAAACTAATCAACAGTAACAACCCACAGACCCTCG
>JAOCNB020170099.1:0-17544 GCA_026546465.2 Palythoa caribaeorum | reverse complement strand
AATGTATGTTTACAAACGTAAAAATAAATTAACCGATCTCGTGTCGACCATACTGTTAGTTCATCTTGATATTTGACCCAATCTTCGAAAAGATCTGACGTTAGCAGGGCACGTTATTTTCTGGTTTGATATTTTTAGTTTTTTGAATGGAATAGAGCATTTCTATCAATGAAAAATTCATTACGAAATTTGACATCGTGGTTGCTATTTACTCCGAGAAAAGTGCGCCTAATTTCCTCTGGTCATTGCTGATTCTCTTTTGCTTAAAACGAAAACTTTAAAACAATATCAATTTTGTTTTATAAAAATGTATCACAAAATAATTGACTTGGAAAATCAGAAAGAAATTTGGAATTTTGGGTCTGTCCTCGATTTTGTGATATTGTCAGTCGGCTGCTATTAACACTGCATGACGCCAACATTCACAGCCAAGAAAATGAGTGGTAATCAATGCACAGTATACCGCATGCTTTCAGGTTTTAATTTTAGGGAAAATCAAATTTAATATGTTTCCCAATTAAAATATTTCGGCCCTTAACTGCTATTGTATCATCAAGAAAAATCGTTTAACTCAAATTTTTTACCAAGGAGGCCGGACCAACAAAAAATTTTTTGGATCCTGCTGGCTCCAAGAACAAGTTTTTTTTTAGTAGCCGATTGAAAATTTTAGTAGCCCCAAATCAATAATGCCAGCAGTTCCAGTGTAATCAAGCAAAGTTTTTGAGGGCGACGACGTCAGGGCAGAGCACTGAAAGGCACACTTGGGGGAAAATGCTGACATTGCGAGCAAAAAAAATCGTTCTTCAACAGCTTAAACTTAAAGTTTCAGAAATAATACAAAAAGTCTGCGTTTCTATCAATATGATTATGAAACATCATGGTTTTCGTTGCCCTTTTGTCGAAAACAGTACGTAAAATTTAGAGCTATATCAATCTTGCACGGTTGATTTTGCTAACAAAATCAGAAAATACACTTACCTTGAATCTCTGAGAAGCTCAGGTTCAGAGATTCAGCGAAAAGACGGGACAAACATTTACAGTAAATATATGGGGTTTTGTAACCGCGCCTCCTGATTTATTACATGGAGGAGAAAACAGCATAAATCCTGTTGTTCTTTTTGAGCAAAAAATATCCACAATTTCGACCCCTGTTAGATAAACTCATATTCGAACAGTAACTCTGCATGCTGTTTTTGATTTTTTTAATACATACCGTTAAGCTGTCGATTTTGCTGACAAGTGTTTGACGAGTGACTGCGTCGTTTTGTTTCTGTAGATCTTCTCTAGCCTTCATCAGCTTCTCTCTCGTGCTGTCCCTCAACTTCTCAAGTTCATCTTCCAAATCAGCTTTCTCTTGTTCCAGGTTGTTCTTTATTGACGTCTTCTCACGTTTTAACTTTTCCAGCTCTTGCTTCATGTCATGTATCTTGTCCTCCAATGGTCGCTTCTCTCTCTCCATTCTGAATTTAAAACACATTCAAAAGTAAATGGATTGCTTGAGTTTCTCAATTACTTGCTAGGACTAAAAATAGGCCGCTGTTAAAGGAGGGTCCCAGACATTGAACCACTTTTTATTTTGAACACTTTTACAGACCTCCATACACTTTGGTAGAATTACGAATTACGGAGTTTTAAGGCAATAGCGGATCACACTGATAACAGATCTCGGGTAGTGAATCACGAAAAAAACTTTACCATCCTGTAAAAACTGTAATATTGTTAACACAAATCGATGAAAAAGATGACTTTTAACTTTTGTTTGAAATAAAATTGTTATCATTTTTTAATGTCTATATTTCATCGTTAATTTTTACAATCCTGCGATGACTATATTATACTATTGCTGCTGTCCGTTTCACTTTAATGTGCACTCTGGGAAAAATACGATCCATTGTAGCTCAATCATTTCCACACTGCGATCAGCGGCAATAACCAATGATATAGAGAAATATTCTCTGCGTTTTCACATTAATTGAGTCAGTGGTCTAGTTAGCATGCTGGATTCGATTTCTGCTAGTCGCTGGCTCGTGAAATCGATTCCTAAGGATTTTTCCCTTCTCAGCTTAGTTAAAGAAGTGACATTATGGATTTGTATTCAGATATTTTAAATATAGCTTTAGCCATATTGATTTGTTCACAGAAGAATTCTTCAGATTTCCGGTCGAATCCCCAATCCATCACAATATCTCACTTATTCCCGCTACTTACAATGAATGAACTAAAAAGGACCGGCTTCACGTTTTGAAAAATTGCCCTAAACTGCACAGGTCAAATCTAGTTTGTGTAATATTTGTTAAGAAAAGCTTTGTTCTTTATCAAAAAATGTTGTCTTGGACTTCAGTGGAATATGAAGAACAATTAAGCTCCGAAATTTGGAAAAAAGGGTAAATAAAACTTCTAAACTTTACCTTTGGGAAGGGTGAGCCATTGCGTAAGTGAAAGACTTAAACCGAATTATTTAAAAATCAGGTAGCCTACCAGGCTCTTTTCTCGTGCAATGTTTGAAGGGTATTGGCGAGGACTTGGCTTGGTGTAAAGGCTTCAGAATATTAGCCATTTAATGTTTTATCAAAATTTTCATCACTCTGAGTTCAAGTTTAGTTCTATTAGACTATACCTGTCATTATAATCTTGCTCCAGCTGCAACATTATGCTCTTTCGCACTTCAGCCGTCATGCTGTCAAAACTGCCTCCGCGAGTTTCTTGGCTCACCAGCTTAGCTTGAATTTGTCTTCGTTGTTCCTGCAAGCAGCTTACCTGTCAAGAGTAATAAAGCATTTTTCTTATATATTGAGCAAGTTTTTGATGGTGATCAAGGTGAGGTGAGGGGTTCCCATCTCAGCGTTTAAAGCGTGTAAACCAGTGTACATAAAAGGTGTAACAGGTGAGGCAGTTTGTAATAACGTGTTTTGCGTATTTTTTTGGGCTTTTACCAAGGGCACTCAGGATGGCCGAGTAGTTAGTACACACGCCTCTCACTTCAACTACCCGGTTTCGATTCCCCGAGCTTCGCTTGTGGGCGGAGATTTGACTTATCTCAATGCAGCGAGGGTTTCTTTACGATTTTAATCCCTCACGAAATCCAGCCTTTACAACCAGCACTGAACAGTTTGTCCAATTATTGATATGGCAATTAGCCATACAGCTTGAAGATTTGAGACGAAAATGATGTCATTTGTACTATTATTGTTATTATTACCTTACTCTCCATAAGGTCTATCTGGGGACCAATGACAATGTAGCCGTGAAGAATGGCAACATTAAAGGTAATTAGGCGACATTTGCAAAATTCGCTAAAATTCAAAAAAATATGGGACGTCAGTAAGTGGTATAAGTGATATTGGATATAAAAACACTATTATGCAATGAAGTATCTACACCTTCCCTTGGCCTTTATATTAGTGTTATGTAAATTAAGGATATGAAAGGAAAATGTTTGACAACATTTGGCTTTATTGAGCTTAATTTGACAGGTTTGGGCGATATTAGGCTATTTCGGGTGACATTGAGTCTCTATAGCAACTTGTCGTTGCTCTTTTACTTCACTATTAGCATAATTCTTTTTTGTAGAATTATACCAACAAAGAGGTACATTTATTTGCCTACCTGCTTACTGAGAGACTCCAATGTTTTCTCAAACCTCGACTTTTCATCAGAAATTTTTTTATTATATTCAATCTCTAGGATAGCTCTGACTTCCTGCTGACTGTGGATTAGTTTTTTCTCCATTTCAAACCGTTCTTTTTCGAATTTATGTTTCTCGTCATCAAGTTTCACTTCTATATCTTTGACTTTTTGGTCTGAGAATGACAACTTGCGGCGCAGATCATCCAATGACATTTGCATCCGACGTTTCTCAGAAGATATTTTTTCCATATACTCGGTTTCAATACGGGAGGTCTCTTCTCTTTTAATCCTAGTAAGAACAATAAAATGCATCTATCAATGCCATGTCCTTAAAGTGAAGGGGGGTGGGGAAGGCTGGAATGGGAACGGAAGGTGACTATACACCAAGCTATTTTGAGTGAGTGACTTTACACAGCAAAGGCATTGGTCGGCCATGCATTACAGATCAATGATTTGACTAGATTGATCAACAAATTTAACCCCCTCTTACCCAAGCTTTTTTGGCGCTTTAGAGACTGACTGGGAGAGGGGGAATGGGACATTTGGCATCGGACAATGGTGTAAAAATGACATCATTTGTTATTTTTACTGCAGAAATATAGCATCTGAATTTGCTGTTACTATAGCAACGAGCGATATTGTATTAATCCAAAATGGATGCCAACAAATTCCCCAATGCCCCCTTCCCGGGTAAGATAGGGTTAATGTGTTGACTTAAAATTTCGTGCCCGGGGAGGAGATTTTGACGAAAGTTTTCAGTGAAGTATCATTTTTCCCACCCTATGCCCACCTTATCATCAAAGTAAGAAAGTTGCATAAAGCTTACGATCTTTAATGTGTTATGGAAGATGATGTTTCGAGCTAAACGTCAGATTACTAACTACATTTTACGACGAAGTACATTTTCATCATTTTTGGATTGATTTTATGCTTCATTTTACTCGCCGAAGCCAAACTAATCACTAAGAGTTTCGTAATATCGTTAAAAATGTCTTTAACTGTTCTTGTGTTGAATAATAGCTTAACTACTTTAACGAAACCGAATTAATTGTTTCTAATGGAGTTTAAAAAAGTGATTCTTAATTTGTCAGAAGTTCTTTCAATATATGTGGTATCCTAGTAATAAAAATTTAGGCACTATGGTCGTGTTGGACACCTCGGTAATTTTAAATGTGTGTTTGTAAAAATTAAAGATTGCAATATAAATGTTGCATGAAAATTTTGTTTGTTAATGTGATCAAAATGCTCAATAGTTAACAGACCTTTCTATGCTGTCTTTCATTTCTATTTCTTGCCGTCTTCTATCATCTCTGTTTCCCTTTTGTTCATATTTCAGAGTTTGAATGTCGCGTTTCAATGCATGGATCGACTCTGTTAGACGTTGCTTTTCCTGCTCAAATTTTCGAGTGAGTTCCTCCTATTGACAACAACAAACGTGATCAGAAATGATTTTGTGTTGCAGTAATATATTTGATATATTTATCATTTCATTTGTCATTAAGAAATCTAGTTTCCGGTGATGTAGGAAATTGCCCCTTTCCCTTCCCTTCCAGAGACTTCGCACCTTAAGGGGGTGCGAATGAACTGAGAATTTTGTCCCCCCTTAGGGAACTCGCTCCTACGGGCGAATTCACTAGGGCCTTCATAGGGATTTCGCACCCCAAGGGATTTAACCCCCCACACCCACTTTTTTCCATTGGCTTTTCAACATCTTTCTATTTTAAAAAAAAATTAGCTTGTTGTTTTGATACGTTTTAGGAGGTGGGATAGGTAAGGGGGAAAAGTCACTAAATGCGCGGGGAGCGAGATATTTAGTGAATCCACCCGGGGAGGGCAAAAATTGTTTTTGGAGGACTTACTTGATCGGGTGCTTAAGTTTATGAACTGGTGAAGTGGATTTCAATAGTATGAATAGTATGGGCTCAAATAGTGATCAAGTTTAACCCTTAGTTAAGCCAATTTCAAGCAGCAATTTTTTTTCAGTATGAAAATATTACGGTTCTTATATATTACTATTTAGATAATTGAGGAAAATAGATTAATCTCAGTTAATCACAGCTCAAATCAGACTCTGAAAGGTTGCAAATAAGAATATAAAGAGTGTATTAAAGTTTAACCCTGAGTCAGTGCTAAGCAGCTTTTCAATCACTGGGCCCAAGATTCGGTTGAATGATCGAAGTTAGATTTCGTATTATCTTAAATGAGTCGATCTTTACATTAACTCTCAAACGTGTGGGCTAAAATCCTAACAAAGAGTTGATATTTGGCACACACGGTATTTATCATCTAAGCTTTAATTAAAATGATTACCCAACATTTGTTTTTAATTGGTTTCCATGGAAACAAATCAGCTCTTCCAGTCGCCATTTTGTCGGCCGTCTGGCATATTCAAATTTTCAATTTCAAAAAAAGTTGTAATAAAACAATTGAAAATTGTACTATTTGGAAAACTTTTACCGGAGACTTGATTTTCAAGACATGTTAAGGAAAAAACAACATTTTGAAATGTCACACCTAATTTCTATATTTTATTTTGCATAAATTTTGCAAGATGACGTCATCAATTTCTACAGTCCAAAGATGTCTTATTTGTCAGACTACAAGAACAGAAAGGTTCCTGGATATAGCTAAAGACGTCTGCTTCCTAGGTTGGACAGCCTTTGGAGGATCCAAATGACCCCCCTCCTTTATACTTATAAAGGGTCACAAGTTTTTAAAAATTCTTGATATTGTGAAGGATTGTCCTCTTAGAAGAAGGCGCAACACCGTTAGTTCGTTAAAAACTGCAAAATATACATTGTTGAAATTTGAATTAAATTTCTCAGTCTAATATGAAGACATGTTTATCGCCTATCTTCCCCTCTACTAGTTTACAGATCCTGACTCCTAGCTTCCTTTAGTCTCTTTAAATTCTGCAATTAGGGAAAGCGTTTTACCTTTTGGCGGTCAAGTTTTGCTGTGGTGATAAACTTCTGGTTCTCGGCTTCTGAGAGCTGCTTTTGCAATCTCTTTTCAAGATTGTTTACTTCGTCTTTATACTCTCTCACAACATCTGACAGTTTAGTCTGCATTTTGTTTTCAATACTTTCCTTTTCGTATTGAATCTTCTTTTCCCACTCGACCTTTTCTTTGTTCAATTTTTCTCTGAAGGTTTCTTTTTCACGTTCGTGAGCTCTCCTCAGACGCGTTATCTCTTCTTCGTACGATTTTTGGGCATTGTCTAATTTCCTTCTAATTTCGTCACTCATTTCTTCTTTGCTTCTTCGTTTTTCCTCAGTGGAACTATTGATTATTTACAAAGACCCCAAATTAGTAATTAAATTTGTTGTTCCAGTTATAAACTTCAACCGTTTCCAAATATATGTGGCAAGACGAAACCATAATAGTGTTTTATAAGGATTAATAAATGTAAACAATTCCTGAACAAAAAATGAACTTAGCAAATGAGTTTATGAACTATAGTATATTAACGATTAAAGAAACAAAATGATATTAGTCACCGGTATTCGGAGTCAATCATCTCCCGGCGATGTCTGTTTTCAAGGTCATGCAGTCGTTCCTTAAGATCACGGTTTGAGTCTGTAAGGTTTTTCAGCTTCTCCTGCGTGTCGCGTTGATCAGACTTAGCTTTGTTTCTCTCGTCGTCCAACTGCCTTCCGAAATCAGCCTGTAGTTTGTTTATCTCCATCATATGACGTCGCTCTAGATCATTTCGTTCCATCTCAAACTGTCTTCTGATATTCTCTACTTCACGTCCACCGCCAGATCTAAAAATAAAACATGTCAGGACTAAGGATCAGGAAAACAAATCAGTTAACGCAGAGTTGAGAATTGAAACAAGTGCAATTGCAATTTATAGTTGTGTTTCTAACTGTACAGTGGGTGTTTAGTAGGAAGGAGACAGAAGACCAATGGTAGAGTGTGGGAAAGGGTATAGGATAAACTGTGTTCCTACAAATTTGTAATGGTAAAGTTCCATTGTAGCTTTAGAAATCTCATCAAACTTCTGATGTGATTATTGTTATGCTAACTACGTGTAAATGTTGAGATCCAAGCAAGCAGAAGCAAATGCTCAATATTCAGTAAACGTGGCTCTTTAATGTTTTCTCCTATGTTATCTTTTATCGTAGTTCTCTTGAGATGTAATATGAAACACATTGCACAAGTATAGAGTTGAACTTCATCACCGGAGTGACTCGAGAAAAAGTTAGTTTTTGTATCAATGGAGTAATTTAAGTTCACTTGCTCGGATATAAACGTTGCGAAGAAAAAATGTCCAGAACCTATAATATTTTTGCCTCAATTTACCTTCTACCATCCGTGACATCGCCCCGCATTTCGCTCTCAATGCTCAGCAGACGCCGTTCCAAATCGGACTTCTCTCTTTCAAAACACTGCTTCAAGATCTGCTTTTCACGTTCAAAATCATCTTGCATCTGCCTCTTCTGTGACTCAAACTTTCCTGTTTCGCTCTCGTGTCTTCTACTCCTGTCCTTTATAACGTCTTCAAGGCCTTCAATCTGTTTCTTGAGAGAGTCAACGTAGGTGTTCATCTGCTGGCGAACCACTTCCACTGTGCTGTTTCCTCCGCTGTCAGATCCACAGCTACCGCCTTTTTGGATGAATTAATAGCAAAATCCCACAATAAGTGATATTCTTCAAGATAAAAAATTAATCCAAAAAACGAAAACACCGTTGAATCCAAGTTTTGGATCAAGAAACAAATCTTTCAACAACATTTTTATTTTATAAAAGTTATTTATAAAAATTATTTATAAAGGTTGGTGGTCTCTAGAGACTTTCATGCTTAATAGTTATTAAATAAAGAGATACAGTATAATTATTTTGTGAATAGAGTAGCTCTAGGTCTTTGGAGGCTTCCAGGCCTTCGTTTATTGTCGGCTTTGAATAAAGATCCACCAATTATGACTTCCACATTTCCGTAAACGGCATTGAAAGTATGTTTTTTGAAGTTGACTTTTACCGAATGCCCATGCAAGGATTTACGGCAATTGGTTGAGGCTCACTACATCACTTGAGAGACTGCGCAAAATTAGTTAGTTGTCTGAATAAGGGTTGATAATGTCCAAACAAGGGTTGATAGTGATATACTACTTTACGGAAATGGTTCCTAATATGTTAAGATACAAAAGATCTAGAGAAGTTGGTAATACGGGTTTGGACCTTGTAACAAACGTGATGAGGTAAACCTCAGAATCATTGGACACTGAATCTATTTGAATTAAAAATATAATTTCCTTGTAACAAACGTAATGAAGTAAACCTCAGAATCATTGAACACTGAATCTATTTGAATTAAAAATATAATTTCCTATTTCCAATTTTAGAAAAAAAGTTTTCTTTCATATGAAATAGAAGAAGCACGGTTGCACATGAAAAGGAACACGGAAGTTGGGACAAATGGCCGATCTTTTTCAGATTTCAGTTATTCATAAAAATATATGTGTTCCGTACCTTAGAAATTTTCTTCGAAAATATTGTTTAAAAACTGCTGTCACTTATTTACTCAGTCACTGACGAAAATCAAACCATGACCTGCTTATTAATAACGGTCAGATTCTCTACTCACTGAGCAATAGATACTCACATGGGGAACCGAGTCAGAATTATTTAGTATATTTTCCAACCTTAATGTGGGTTATAATTGTTAATCATAATTTTGTAATTGATAATATTAATGATGATGATGATGATGATGATGATGATAATAGTTTTGTGAATTGTTGATCTTTTGACAATTGTTGAACTTTTGACAGGGGAAGATACAAAACAAAGCAAACAACACAGTTATTTTATAAGAACCAGTAAATTTTGCCGACGTTCATTGTTTTTTAGTTTTTGTTTACTTCAACCTCAGTTTGTTCTTAGTTCAAGCATATTACGCCGGTTTTGATGAAGATGACCTTTTAGTCGAAATTATTCGAATTTTAACTATATCGGTTAACAAAGAATTTCATTTAGCCTTAACACTTTTTCGCCGATAATAGTGTAAATGTTTTAATAATTATTACTATTAATAATAGCATCTATAAATGAATGAAAACGCTATCATTATCATACCTATTGATCCTACGGACATCCTTGTTCTCAATTGGTACTCCAAGTTCTTGATTGTACTTTCAAGCTGTCTAGTGGTCATTATTTGCTCTTTCAATTTGTACTCTGCATCTTCTCTTAGCTTTCCAATCTCGTCTACCGCTTTATCTTTTTCACGCTCTAACTTTCTAGCTAGCGCTGCCTTTTCATCCTTAAAGCCATCTTTCATATCCTGCATTTTTCGCCTCAAACGTTCCAAATCATCTGACCGCTGACGGTTGCCACGTTCTAATTCTGTAACGTTTGAGGACAGTTGGTCCACCTCTTTATGGAGAGTGTTTTGTGCGTTTTCCATTTCGTCTCGTTTGCGTCTTAGGTAACTCACTTCGTCCTCAAGCTCTTTATTAGATCGCTTCAGTTCTCTAATTTTCTTTGCGCTTTCTTGGTACTCTTCTATTTTTTCGTTGAATTCTTCGACTTCATTTACTAGTTCTCTGTTGTTCTTTTCCAGTACCTCTTTTTGGCGCTTCAACTTCTTTATCGTGTCAGCATCGTCATCTTCAGCATCATCTGTCTCCGTAATAGTTTTTCTAGATTTTGTAAGCATCTTGTTCATTTCATAGAGAAGGTTTTTGTTCTCCACCTCGAGAGCTTCCCGCCGTTTGATTTCATCCAAAAGCCTTGCTCTCATGTCACAGCCGTCAAACGTTTCTGTGTCTACCTGGACTGCTGTCATTTGATTATGAATTGCTTCTACTCTTTCGATCTCAAGTTGCTCCCTTCTCCTAACCTATATTAAAGAGTGTAAAAGTAATAAACTTTAACTGAGTAGAACGTGGTTATAACCGATTTCGTTAACCCTTGACCGTTTGGACCAAAATTATAACATTTGGCACAAACAATATCCTATCATCTAAGCTCTACTTTGTTTATTATTGGTTTCCTTGGAAACAAAACGGCTCTTGCAATCGCCAGTTTGGCCGCTATCATAAATTCATTTGTCAATTTTGAATTTTCGTTCAAATTTTACCAATTTACAAGGGAGGAGTATTTATGTTTTGACATAATTTATTATTATTATTATTATTATTATTATTTTTATTATTATTATTGTTGTTGTTGTTGTTATTGTTATTATTATTACCAGAGAGAAAAGACATTTCGTGCAGGTTACGGAAAACCTCGAGATTTGAAATTTCGATTAGGGTCATGGAAAACTATGGAAAATCATGACAGTTTAGATAAGATTGTACAAAATAACAAAGAATAAAGAAAATCTTGTTCATTTGCGCAAAATCTCAAAGTAACAGCTGATCACTTCTTTCATATTGGCTAACGTGCCTGTGAAAGAGTAATGGAAGGTTCTTTTGAAGTGTTTTGGCAAAGAAATGAACAGCGAAAGGTCTTGAAATATTACGAAAGATCATGGAAAAAGTTATGGAATTTCAGA
Source organism: Palythoa caribaeorum (assembly GCA_026546465.2). Classification (NCBI taxonomy): domain Eukaryota; kingdom Metazoa; phylum Cnidaria; class Anthozoa; order Zoantharia; family Sphenopidae; genus Palythoa; species Palythoa caribaeorum. Next base: position 6,410 of record JAOCNB020170099.1, on the reverse strand, counting down.
AATTCAAAAGGATGCGAACCCTGAGACCGTTTTTGCAAGGATTGGCTATTGAAAAGGATGCTTTCTTTTTTGGCTTATTTTATCAATTTTACTTCCGTTAACATAGGCGTCCCGCCAGGTGTAAAAATATATTGTTGCTAGATGTATTTTGTAGCGTTCTCACGAAGTATTGACTGCAATAATGATACATATACTTGCTAAAGACAAACCACTGAATATTGAGTTTTAAGCAATTTCATTGGTTCCTTAGTCACCGTATATTAGCTCATATACATGAATATGACCATATATAGAAAACATCTACGAAACCCAACCAACTAGAGCCGTGTTTAGTAGAAGTTCTAAAAGTCATTTTGACTCGTATAGCCAGTGTTTTGAATTTTATAAAACAAATCACGTCTTGTTGGATATAAGTTAAAAATAGCCAACTCTGCGCTATGCGCATGCGCTTCGTCGGCTATCTATCAACTCGTATCCAATGCGCATTCGTGGAACAATTAGCCCACTTTATATTACCTCTTCCGCAAGGGATAGTTGAAGTTTATTGATCTCTTCCATATAGGCTTGTGTTATCTCACCGGCTTGCTTTTCAATTGTTGTTTTGATTTCCATTCTCTCCCTGCCAAAATTGTCCTCAAGTTGTCTGTTTGTCTTTCGCAGTTCCATGATGTCATTCACCAAGTATTTGATGTCGTTGGCAAGTCGAACTTTGGCCTGGTGCTCTTCTTCTAGTCTCTTGCGAAGGACTTCAGTGTCGTTATCATTGCCCATATTTGTACAGAAAGTATCTTTTTGGTAAGTACTTCTCATCTGTTCAGTAAGGCTGTCTCTTTCTCTCTCCAGACGTTGTACTCTGTTCTGGAATTCTATGATCTGCTTTTGTAGTTGTGCTTTTGCAGACACTTCGCTTCTAACTTTTACTTCCAGAAGACGACATTCTTCAAAGTTACGCTTCTTCAGAGTGTCCAATTCCCGGTCGCGGTCTTGTAGGATCCGTTCATGTTCTTTATTCTTTCTCTGTAGTTTTCGGAAGTTTTCTTTGAGGTTCCGTCCATCTTCATCGGATTCACGCCTGATTTCTTCAATTCGCTCTTGTTGGTGTTTGACAGTTCGCCTCAGATCTTTAATAACAGCCTCCAGTTTGTTTTTCTCTCGTTTTAGATCCATGTACTGTTGTTCCATTACAGTGTCGTCCATATGATGACTGCCATTTTTCCGGCCATCAAGCTGAGCAAGGATGTCTCTGAATTCCTTGTTTTCGCGTTCAAGTACTTCAAGATTACTTTTATACTCGGACATCGTTGTCACGTCTGAAGTGGATGTTCGTTGGTGACTATTTTGCACTGTGATGGAGGATCTTTCTAACGTTTTTAGTGACTTTGTCAGTAAATCGTTGTCTCTTCTTAAGCAGCGGATAGTTTCTTGTAATCTGTTGACATTACTCGAATGCCTTTCGTTTTGTTCCTCCAAATGGCGACGCTCTACCTGCTCATTTTCGTATTCCCTTTCCTTGTCTTCGTTTCTTCTTTTTTCGCCCTCGAAGGCCCTTTCAAGAAGCTCCTTTTCTCTTTTCACCTGTTCACACTTGGTTCTATAATAATCAATATCTGCCTGCCATTTGCTTTCCATTCTTGAAGTCTCCCGTGGAGAGTTGGGGTAGGAACGTGGAGAATTAGGGTAGGAACCAGTGTCGTAGGGGTGGTAGCAGTGGTTACAGTGGCTACAGTGTTCATCAACGTTATGAAAGTCCGGAATGCTAACATTGGTATTTATGGAAAACTCTCCATTAGATGTGTCTATAACGAAGTCTTTCAGACGTTCTGACGAGCGGCAGTCATGTATGCTGTTAGCTAGCTCTGTGTAGCGTACCTCCAGTGTTTCCCTTTCGCGTTTGAGCTCGTCATACCTGCAACAATTATATGTTTTACTCTTATTTTTTAGGTGGTTAGAAACATATTCATTGTTACTAATTTTATTGGGTTTCTTATATTTATTATCATTATTTATTATTATTGTTGTTATTATTATTATTATTGTTGTTGTTGTTGTTTTTTGTTATTTGATGTTTTAAATTTCTTTGGAATTTCATTTTGTTCGGGGCCAATAACAGTAATATAAATATCTAGTTGTTTTTTTCTAAATAGAAAAGACAGTTACAATGGACCCTCCCCTCCAATGAACCGTCCCCCTCCTTTACACGTTAAAGAGTTAAACTGTGCTTTACAGCGATTTCAGATTCAAAAAAGACTGTCAGAATACAAACTCTTCAGTGTGATAAAACCAGTACAACCAATTATACCTAATAAAATCCATCAAAGAGAACCTTATGACCTTGGAAATGGACAAAAAATCTTAAAAATGATTACTTTTGTTTAATAAAATTATTCCAAACTACCTTCCTTCCAAGTATTCTTTATCCTTCTCTAACCGATGACATTTTTCTTTGAATTCGTCTAGTAACATCCGATGGTAGCAGTTTTCTTGCCTATTGCATGTTCCATGAGAGTTGCAGGTATGGACTTTATCTTTTCCTCCTGAATCTATCGTTCCAATGACTTCCACACTCCATGAATCGCCACCCGATTGCTCAAGCGGTGTTTCAGTAATCTGGTGTTAATAAAGCACGTTAATTTTTATCTTTAAAAGTATGACCACAATATACAGTAATAATTGTTGGAGATCCCCAAGTTCGATTCTCAGTGACTCCAACGTTTATTTCGACTTCCTTCTGATCCATGTAGCTTTAGCTTTTAATGCCCGTAAAATGGGTCACTGACAGAGGAACGGGGTAAAGGGCGCACTGTCAGCATCCGTTCATACCAGTTCTATGAGCTGGCAAAACTACGACGTTAACTAAGTTACCTTCTGAAAGTAACTTCAATATTATCTAAAGTAGTCTCTGTGAATTAGTTAATCAAGTAATTTTTTTTCCAAGTAAAGACGTCTAGCTAGTATTCTGAAGCCGCATCACTGAGTGTTGATTGAGCGTTTTCACGCACATCAGGGATGCCAATAACAAAAAACAAAGCGGCCGTGTTGGAGCCCTAGAAAAAAGAAGTCATCAATTTTTTTTTGTTTAAGGGACTCAGCATGGCTGCTGTGTCGTCATGTGAAAACACTCCATATTAACTATCGTGATCTAGTCATCTAGAAGTTCAGGATTTGGCCAAGGATTTTCACAGCAATTATATATCCAGTTCAAAACACCCCTGTGCAAAAACTTTTGTCTGAAAAGGGGGGTGGGCTTTTATAATTGAGGTTGGACGCTTAGTTGGTCAAACACGGTATTAATTTTTAAACAGACTTATGGTCAGGGCCATAAAACTACAGTTTTCTCCAAAAGTGTTTCGGCTGTACAGTTATTGTAAAAGTACAATCTGAAGTAAATCTAATTGTTGCGACACACTGATATAATCACTATGGAAATGTCTTACTGGATACCAGTGCGTTGGGCTCTAGGATCCATTTTCAAAAGTTTCTATTGTTTTGAGTTATCATGGCATCCAAAGGGTTTCCGTCTCTACCGATTTTAATGGAGGAACCTGACGTTTTATAACAAACGCAAAACCGCTCTTAAAATATATCCCATGCATGGAACTAACATAAATGTCCAAGACTGAATCATATATATCAAAATTTTTAGTCACTGCTGACGGCTTTTTCTTTTCAAATATAGACCTAAATCTTTGTTACAGAACAGTTGCAGTAGCTTTGCATCTAGCACTGCTGCATTTTTGTCGAAAATACTGAATTAAAAAAATTATTCCTTTTTAAAAAAAATTATATCAGGGATTATATTTCTTGAAGATGGAAGCTCCAAAATAATGATGCTTGTCTTGATTTGAGAAGTAGTGGAACACAAGAGGTTTAGAAAAATAAAATCAAGAATTCTGTTTTTTTCTAAATTTAGATGGATTTGCTATATCAATTTCATAAACTTTAATTCTAATTCTAATGTAACTCGTTTTAAGTTTAAAGTATCGGTTTGTTTTAAACATCTTGAATTTGCTACTGTAAACCATATATTTTTGTCCAGCTTTTGTGATTAAAATGTTTTGTACTGGTGGATTAATTTACCGACATTGTGATTACGTTAACGATGTGATATAAAAACAAGAAACGAAAGTAAACCTTTTCCTAATCAGAAATGTTATCTTTGAGATTATTTTCTACTTGTGGGTTGTAATAAATCCAGCCAGTCGAGGAAAACAAAATAAGACGTACAATGCGGTTAGAAGCATTTTCACAAATTTGAAAAATATTTTTTTAGGTAAAACGTCTCCTCTAACTTTTTTTGTTGTTGTTCAGAGTAAGGAAACTGCTTTTGACCAATTATTGTTTAACATGTACAAAAGATCTTCGGCAAATAATGGAATTTTATTATTCAGTAAAAGTAAGGTTTAAATTTTGTTTTGTCAATTTTAGCTAAACTTATTAAAGTTGAAGGGAGAGGAAAAGAAATGAAAGAAAACTGTTTTTGGCCCTATTTCGGAGTTTGATATACAAACTGTGAAAATTGGAAAATAATTGACGGTAGAATTTGAAGTACTTAAAATATCCTTTACCAAGTCAAATTATCTCAGTCGTAATAACAAGACCCAAAATAAAAGAAAATTTGATTGGTTTTTGCATTTGATATAACACAGCCACAAAAGCGTTTCATGAATGCCAAAGTCGAAAAACGTATTTTCCCTCCAGGTGCCTTAACCACAAAATGAAAAAATATTTTTGATAGAAAACAAAAGAAATTCGCCTGTTGGTTGGGATTCCACTCACGTACGGAAAACGTAAGTTAGGTATGATGATAAACAAATCTTCAAAAACACCAGTCACTCTTGCAAGTGCATATGCCTTTCCTATTTAGCAAAGAGAGGTGCTTCATTTGAGGACAGGCTAATCTTGGGTTACCAAGTAAATCCAATGAAGATGGTACTGGTTTACAGTCAGGATAGGGCTGATCGACCGTTGGCTTTGTTGGCTCACGTTTTGAATGAGACCAAATTGGGAGTCTTTGACCCTGACTACACAAGAAGTGGGAGGCTTAAGACAGGGGCAGAGCTGCTCGATCAGGTGGAAGCATTTGCAGTCAATTCAAATGTTCAACAAACTCAAAGTGAAACGAATGCTGGTCACAGGTTAAATCGTTTTCTGAAGGATCTTGCCACCAGGGGGTTGAAAACCAGACAGAGCCTGGAGCCGAGTTCTGTGAGCAGGGACATGTCACCACAGATTCAAGTGACTCGTCAGACAGCGAAAGTCAATCTTTTGCACCGGTTGTTGGACACTATTTGATAGATGTGCCGGTTGACAAAGCGTTGTGGCAGAATTGCAATTCAAGGATGTTTCACCTTTCAGGGGCAGAGCATGTGAAGGTCCTCCTTTGTGGGAGGAGGATCACTGCGGGCTTCAAAAGGCACCAGGGTGAAGTCAGATATGAGTCAGCCAAGTGCAAACAGTGTTTCAGATTGAAAGACAGCTGAAACGACAGCGGTCCGCAAGATGTGAAAAACATTCAGCGGTCGGCAGGGTGCTCAGCTGAGATTCTTGTTCAACCGAGTTTGAGATTTCATGTCCAATTTTGCTTGCAGATCTGATTTCGAGCAGTTGTTTTTCATGTCGGGACCTGGCACTCATGTTCATGTTTGGCTGATCTATTGCGTGATTGTTTCTTTCAGTGTGGATTCAAAAGGCAACAGGTAAAGGTCTTTCGAATCATTTGGCAGGGACATCACATTTTTTGGAATGAGATGAATCTGCCACAACAGCGAGGAATCGTTAGAGCTTGGAGGATCAAGCAGAAACGATAGGTCGTTGTGACGCCATTTTGAACATGAGTGATTTGACATGATCTAATTCACAGTTTACATGGATGTGTCGAAATCTCACATCATACTTTTAGAATGAAGTTTTCAGTTTGAGCGCACAAATTTGTATGTCGATGGACGCCACCAAGTCTGATGTCATTTCAAACCTTCTTTTCGTGAGCCGCTGATGTCTCTTGCCGATTCAGAAGCGGCATTCGAACAGCACTGCAATAAGCTGGTTACAGATGGAAGCTTGGCCACGCTGTTAGTGAACAATGGCATCAGGAGCTTGAGCGCCCTGGCATTTGCGTCGGGGACACCTCAGTCACCACCAAGCGAGGAGCAGTTCAAAGACTTTGCAACTCAGTTGAATGGAGGAGTCGACCTGAGCTTTGGGATGCAAGCCCATCTCAAACGTTTGCACTTCGAAGCTTCTGCAATAGTGATGGCAGAACTGAAGTCAAGAGCAACAGACACGTCAATGGATGGCGTCAAAAAACTTCCGCTGGCCGAAAAGGCCGCACGACTCAAAGACCAAGAAGCAAGGCTGCATGGTCTTAGGTTGAAGGGTGAACTTCAACCATCATATGCCCTGGTGGACTTGGT
>JAOCNB020169504.1:0-17545 GCA_026546465.2 Palythoa caribaeorum | reverse complement strand
ATTCGAAAAAGTTTCACGAAACCGACCATGTTACACGGCGCAACACCTGGTGAAACTTTTTCCGCAACATTGTTGCATACAAGTTTCAGCTAAAAGTTTCAACGTGTAACACCGGCTTTAGCATGTTCTTAAACTTTGGCAAATTTTCAGCCAGACGCTCTTATAAAAAAGGTTCTTTTAAAAAAAGAATGTCAGGTACTTTTGCATGTTTTCTCTCCGACTTGTTGTGCTGTGCCCTCGTCTGTGTGTGACTGCTAGGGCGATTAGCAGTATTAGTACTTGTTTATTTTGGTCCATTTAAATTCAGATTCTGACAGAACTACGTTATCAAGCGTGCGGTAGACAAAACTAAGTGCACTATGTTTTGTCTACCGTACAACTGAACAGCAAAATTATTTTAAAATTGTTGCTTAATTATCAAAACATGTGAAAAATACAGCACTTTCAAAAGATAATGGTTGTGTAGATAATTGGTACTGTAGACCTCCTGCTGCAGTTGAACAGATAAACGATCACCCGAAGCTTTAATTCATTTTCTCCTCCCATTTTCGTTGTGATTCGTTCAACTCTTACATTACACAGCATCAACGCGAACCGAGCTCTTGAAATTGAATGGAGTTAGTAATTTCAACCCTGTTTACAGAAGAAGAAACTGTCTTCTAATTTTTTCAAAAGAAATCATGTTAAAGCAGTTATTAACACTAAAGTTGGAAGATCGACTACAAAAACACGCTCATCAGAAAGATGTTTTATCTTCACGTGGTTCAGCCTTATTGACGGTGCAGACAAAGTTGAAAGTAAGCCCTTTTTGAAAATGTATACGTTGGAAAACAGAACTAGTGCAATCATAAATATCCTTGTCTTCCTACTATTATTTTTGGCTCGAATTTTGAGTTTTTCAACAATTGCTGAGCAGTTAGTGTGTGCTGAAATTTTGTGAGTAACATGAACTATAAATCGCCGAGATTGTCGTTAAGGCGTTATATATTGTATCTTAAGCTATGTTTTTTTTTCTTTTTTGGATGCTAAGAGTGGACTTTCAAAGTTCTTCTCATGCAAAAAGCCGGAAGCCGGTCCGAACGCAATTAAAATCTTTTTTTTTAACTTTTTTATCCTCCTCTGTCTCTATATAGAAACATCTTTACTATTACAGTGAAATGCTTTTCTATTTTTAAAAGGCAACTTTAAAAGGGGGTTCTTCAGTCCATATCCAATTACTGATCTGTGCTATTTTTAAACCAAGCGCATCAATTAAATTTCAAAAGCGTGAAATTTGCATGGTCAGATTTCAAAATAACAGTTGGCGAGTTCTATTCAAAGTCAACCATGATTTTGAGACAGAAATGCATACCACAGATTCAACTAAAACCTGAACTATAATCCATTTTTTAACTGATGACTTTTTTAAACAAGAAAATTTTTTTTTCATTAATTCTTTACAACTGATCTATTTGATGTAAGTTAAGAAGCTGTGCATTTGGGCTGGGATTATTTTTACAATGGGAAGCCAAATTGTAATTCAGCCTTAGATTTACACGAAAAAAAAAAGATTATAAGATTTGAGAACAGAACAATACAAACTGCAATTTTTTATACATATAGTCACGTACAAAAATATTTTAAAATTGGTTGCCTTAACACTTTTTGCATTGTGGCTTGAACGTTAACAGTTTTATGAAGTGACCTCCACGCTTTTTTATAAGAACCAGTAAATTTTGCCGAGGTTCATTGTTCTTCATTTTTTGGCGATTTAAGCCTCAATTTGTTCTTAATTTGTTCATATTTCTGTTTTCAATCAAGAAAAAACAAAACAAGGTATTGAAAAATGAAACGCCTTGCGCCAAACATGTATTGTACAGCTGAGTTTAGAGGCGAACTACCTTCATTGTTTGTTGAGCAGTCTTTACCGTGAATTTATGTTTTATGCTGTATCACCAAGTTTTAGTCAAAAGTTTTCCTAGTTATCAAGCCTCAGCCTGATCTTGTTCTTAAATTGTTCTTAAATTTTGGCAAATTTGAGCCTCGTTGTTCTTATAAAAAAAGCGTGTATGTTATTTAGATTCGCTTAATTAATTTTTTCCGTCCGGCAGGAAAGTCCCGACACACGGATTGTATCCAAAATGGCGGATACGAGGACTGAAGACTTCGATGAAGCGTTTTATCAAAATCTGGAAGACAGTCAAGCACTTAAGTGCAGAAAACCTGCCGGCGCTTTTGGAAATTCTTACAGAAAGTACATTGATGTAAATGACAACCATGTGAAACGGAAAACGGATTTATCGGAGAATTTGAGACTAGATGATATCTATTGTGATCTGGACGCGAAGCAGCTCCGCTCTGTACAAAGACGTTTCTCAGTTGATCTGAAAGAAGCAAAAAGTTACTCAAATGAAGACTACACTGCTTCACTTGTATACCGGCGTAATCATCACTCACTTGAAAGGAACATTGATCGGCTATCATTGAGTGATGACCAAAGAAATTTTACGGCACCTTGCCGCAACCTTCTTGAGCGCAGGCGCGGCTCAACAGGCCAGATCACAACATTAAAGCTCAGAAAGGCCACCTCACCAGCTTCACAGGTATGCATCGAAATTTTTCTCTTAAGCCTTTCGAATTCGACCCCAAGCAGTCAAGTAGTCACTTCACTTCTCTTCACGCAACTTATAGGCGAATCTTTGTTTAAACTCCGTGCTTCTCTTTCTAACTGAGATACAAATTGAGAAGTACTGAATATTAAATGAGCTTTCCAAAATAAGCCTCTTCTGAAAAAATGAAACCTATATGTTACATACTGTTCTCATGATGCGGTTTTAAATATTGGAAATTTTACAAATTAAGAATGTAAGAACTCATTAACGGTTTTGCCACCCAGTTGTTTTGCGTTTTTTCGGACACTGACATCTTCTTTCAAACCGTCTTGAACAGAAACAAATTTTGGACGCTAACCACAAATCTGGTAGCTTACATCACCGTCTCTACTTTTACTTCCGTAGCCTGTGTAAACCAAGCATCAATTTTTACAAGAGCGGTCTGGTAATCATAGTATCTTTTCTTCATAGGGTCGTTCATCGCCTCGTCCTGACACTCCCGCCTACATTATGCCTTGCGAACGAGTTTTCTTTCCTCGGCTACACGGATCGGAAGCCCGACGACACTCAATCCATGATATCCCAGTTGTAATGTTCGACGAGGATGACTTGGACGTTGAAGAAAAAAAGGGAATTCCAAACTCACTTCCACCAGTCCCTGAAGCAGAAAAATCGCCTCATAGCTTCCCCAGCAAGAGGGGGGTAAGGGATTTGGCAAAAATTAGCAGGGGGAAGGAGGGTGTAAATGGGGGAAGGGTAACAGCATTTTGAGACACCCCTGATGCACCCCTTCCTGCGATCGAGCTTTATTGGCAATCTCTGCACTACGGACGTTGTATTCTCCAATTTTTGTGTGTAGCTGAAGGGCACTTCTCTACTGGGAAAATACCTTATTACGTGTATTATGTACTTGCGGGTATAGTGTTTTGTTTTTCTCCTGTTATTGATCTTCTTCTCGTTATTCGTGCAGCTTCTACAAAACCTTCACCCCTTTCCCACCCGCAATGCAATCTTACTCACCCAATGATATTTATTCGGAGAAAAGAGCTCGCAACGACGGCTTTTCCGGCATTCTTTAACACTCTTTTGGCGGCGTGGTTGGCACGTACAGTGGTAATATCTCAGCCTTCTAACCACAAAGTCCCAAGTTTAACCCCCAGCTCAACCGAGTGTTGAACATTTGTGTGACCTTCTTTTCCGCCAAAGTTAACTCTGCAGCTTTCCATCCTCACGAGGTCGGTAAAATAAGTACCAGCTTCAGGTGGGGGCTAACCTGCGACGGAGGAGTCAATGACTCTCATTCGCTTAATACTACAGAAACCGGGGATAAGCACCGGCTCCAAATGGGCCATTTGGCTCGTAAAAGGATTTAGCTTAGCTAGCTTAACACTCTTTTAACTAATGGTCCGAGTAAGAACTAGGGTACCTCCCATTGTTCTACGCCATTTTGCTTTTCCCACACCAGAATGGTTAGATTTTCATACTGAGAATACATCAACCTGTGTACAACATGGTTTTAAAGTAAAATGCAATGAAACTAAATTTTAAAGCAATGTTTATTTTGTGCTATAATAATTTATCCAATCATATGACTTCAAAACAAAAGCCAAGAAAACCTTTTGATTTTCGATGTTCCCCGCAGGGAATTTTTCTTAAATCTAAAAACAAAAATGTTTCAACTAGAAGGGCATGAATGAGTGAACTAGATAGAAAGAAATTAGCTTACTTGTGAAGATATGGTCGATTTCCAAAGCTTAGCCAATTAATGAGATTAACGGTTTGAAAATATAGCAATTAGCACCTTTCAGCATTCCATTGCCGTTGACCTGCCTAGTTCTTACTCGGATCGTTACTTCATGTATTGGCTGTCTCATGCCCCATGCAAACATTGTTGGGTCGAGCATGTAGCTTTCATTAGAAATGCACTTGCATGCGATATTGTTAAAGGGATCCTCGGCTGTCAAGCAATACCAACTGGCCAAACAATTTGTTTTGATCATTTGCATAGTTCAAATTTCTCCGCGCGTCGCCATCTTAAAATGTGTCGTGTTTCGGTTGCAGTGCCAGACCCCCACTCGTTCATTGCTATTGTTTTATTAGAGAGTAGAGACTGGCACTACAACCCCAAAACGTCAGCTTTCGCAGGAAAGTCAAACTCTAAAAATAATCGCTTGGCGTAAAGTACATGCACAGAGTTATCAAATTTAAATTCCTGATACCGATCCATGCCAAAAAAACGTCTCATTTAAGACCAATATTGTTGTACAGCCAAGAATCCCTTTTAAAGATGAAGCGCAAACATAAATGTATAAGAGTATTAGGCCCCGATTATATGGAACGGGTTAGCCCGGTTGAGCGGGCTGATAACACAACTTTAGCCCGGTATTACATGATACGAGCTGGCCCGGCCCTGCTACAAAGTTGGCTGGAGTTTCGTATTTGTTTACAATATGGAGTGAAACTGCTGAAAAAGCGTTCGTTAACTCGTCAAAGCGAAGCCGGGCCAGCCCGGTTGTACAATTATATAAAAAATTTTAAGCTCGGTTTGCCGGGATCCCGGACGGTTGTTACCGAGATCTCGGCTAACCGGGCTGAAAATTTTCCATGTAATCGCAAGCCAAAGTTTTACAGATTTCATGTGGATAGCCGCGATCTCGGTAGAAAAACTCAGCCCGCTCAACCGGGCCATCCCGTCTCATATAATCGAGGCCTTAAATTATTTTTTAAGTTCATTAATTTTTCCTAGGAACAATAAGTGCATGTTACCAGACTACTAAAATGTTGCAATCTTCATCTCATTCACTATAAACAGGATTATGACCAGGAAGTTATGTTTTATTTGCTCTAGAAATAACAGTTTGATTTCTGAACAGGTTCTTCCGTCAAAACCAGAAATACTTCATCGCAGACGGGGATCGCTTCCGTCAGTCAAACTAAACGCATTTAAGCTCTCCCCATTGCCAAGGACGATAGAGGAAAAGTCAACTTTCGAACGACACAAAGCAAGCACTCATTCCATGGACTCTCAAGCGCCACACAAGGTTCCACGTCACAGGTCCAAGAGCCTTGAGGGGGGTACATCAGTAACTCATCAGCAACCGCTGGATAACGTGGTGAGGCTTAGTGATAAATAATGGTAATAGGACTGAGTGGAGTCCAATTCGGTCTGTTATCATTACGCGTGATTAACAAATTTGGATGAGCGCGAAGCACGATCTCGGTTCCATGTTGTCGCTATTGGCTGCTGCTGTTTTCTTACGGCAACAGGTAGTTTGGTTTTTCTCATTTGTTGATTTCTTGATGTGATTAACGAATAAAACCTGCTTGAAACCGTCATTCGCCAAAGCAATTCAACCCCCAGATCGTGAATACATTATAAAACTTGTACCTAGTGCCCGGTTCAACCTTTAACACAGCTGGGTTGAATCGGCTTTCGGATTGAACCCTCTACGCGAGGCAGATTTGAACCTCTGCATGTAAAAAGCAACAAGATTTCAGTTGGTATGGTGACCGGTTCATCGGCTTTCAAGATTAAACAGGGCTGGAGGTTGAACCTCGCTTATGTACGTAGGCCCTTGCAACCGTCTTAATTAACAACAGGATTTGTTGTTGAAGGAAGGGGATTTTCATGTAAATATCTGAAAGGGTCATGAAATGTTTTACGATAATCGGTTGAGACACGAGATCTACCAGCAGCTGTCGAGTGAGCCACAAAAATTTTTTGAAACTGTTAAAAATTCCCTCCGGCCCACTCTAAAGATACTTTCTGACCGGCCCCTGTAGGCATTGCACTTATCGTTACGAGAATTTGCTGTCACTTTGTACAAAAGTGTGTGAAGAAAGATGGCGTGTCTAAGATTTGATTATACTGTATTGTATCATATCATTTTATATTATGAAACAAACAAAAACAATTTTATTATAAATTTAATTGTTTGTTTGTATCATTCACTGCAAGTACAGTAGAATTACCATGAATTTATGAAAAAGAAATGCAAATTGTTTAATTTCATCTTTTCCTTTTGCCTGACGTTCGCGAAGACATTTTTCCAGCTGCCTTTTTTCCACTTCTGTTTTTCCCTCCCTGTTTGGATCTTCTTCCTTTTCCCTTCTTTCCACTTTTTTCCTTTCTTTGCGACAAACTGTAGGAGTTAACAACAGGGAAGAGGTTTGTGTGGTGCGAGATTTGATAAGCATTATTTCATAAAACGTCATTCAACTTTTGTATCGTATTTTTATCTTTGGAAAAAAGTTAAGTTGAAACCCACGTCGTGAACTTTCTCAGGGTCTGTTTACATGTTGGTGTGGGAACCCAGGCAAATGAGGTTCCCCGGTGGGGTGAGGTTCCTTGCCTCTCCATAAACCGTCGACTCCCGATTATTCGAACCCTCTCTAACTCGAACCAAATTCGTTTTCCCCTGGATTTTTATCATACATTAACTGTAACTTTACACCCTCTAACTCTAACCATCGATAAATCGAATCTCCCGCGAGCTCGACCCAATTTTCGTTTCCCTTCAGGTCACTTTCTGTATGAACATGAAGTAGTGCTGGTAAACGAATTATCATCGCAGTAGGAATCTGAAAAAGCTGACGTTTCGAGCGTTAGCCCTTCGTCAAAGCATCTGATTTTATCCACGATATAACCATGTCTGTCAGTGCGCGACAGTTCAAAACAAACAGTGTACTGCAGACTAAAACATGAAATTTATTTTGAAGCAGTCGTGTGAAATTTTTCCTTTCTTAAATGACATTACACAAAACGTGTCAGCGTAGTTCAGGTTCCACTGCACACTGCAAAAACAGAAAAACATTACGTACAAACAATATCGTTGTCTCCTTATTTCCGGTCATTTGTTCTCAACTTCCAATAACTCGAATCTTTTTCGATTGCGCTTGAAGGTTCGAGTTATTAAGAGTTGACTGTAATCTCTCTTTGCTTTTTTCTTTGTGTTTACAAGAAAAGCGTGGCAAACCAATGAGACGGTTTGCCCAGTTGGCTGAGCCCGTGGGGTGCTCACCTCGCCGGGGTATTTGCTCCATGTAAACAGTTGAGGTGCGGTCTCCCCGCTACCTGCGGTCATTGAAGTTTAAAGTTTCCCATCAAAGCGATAGCTTGGTGCTGGTAGCGATATTGCATCATTAAGTGATGGTCGGAGTACGAGGTAGACTGGTTAACGGCATGGAACGCAAAAACATGCTAATTGCGATAGTGTTAATTGGTCAATCTCATTGGCTTCATTAGGAAACAAATATTTTTCTAGTTCACTCATTCATTCCGTTCTAGTAGAAACTTTTCTAAGTTTAAATTCAAGAAAAATTCCATGTAGGAAGCAAAAAATGAGAAAGTTTTCTTGGCTTTTGCTTTGAAGTCTTATGATTGAAAAAATTATTAACATAAAAAAGACATTGCTTTAAACTAAAGTTTCATTGCATTTTATTTCAAAACCATGTTGTACACAGGTTGATGTATTCCCAGTATAAAAATCCAAACTTTCTGGTGCGAAAAAAGTAAAATGCTATAGAACAATGGGAGGTTCTAACTCGGTCCATCACTTAAAAGCGACAAAACTCAAATACAATGCTGCAAAATGCTGCCAAAGCTTCTAAAAAAACCTCGCATTTACTGACTAAACGCGATGAAGCTGGTATGACTAAAGAGGTAGTTAAGAGCTGGGAACAACTTATAGATTTTAAATATAAAGTATGTCTCGATTACCTTCTTTCAGTGTCCGCAATGTGTCTATTAACAGCCTGTTGAAGTGATAAACAAAAGATCAGTTGAGATCTTCACTTCAAACCGAAGGTGCGCAATACTGGTAAAAGGTTACAACCAGTTATGTTGCTACGGCAACAACTGAACTGAAAAACAATATTTATGTAAACCAAACACTTAAGCGATAACAAAAAAATACAACAGCTTGAAAAGAAGCAACTGAACTGAAGACTTCTCAGCTTGGCAAGGATCTATCAGTAAGAGAATGATGAACGCAAAGAACAAACACAAAGCTTGTAAAAAGGCTAAGCATAGACGGCACACAAAAAACGCTGCAAAGTTTGGCAAGGATCTATTAGTAAGGGAATGATGAAGCAGAGAACAAATGCAAAGTTTGTACAGAGGCAAAGCGCAGACGGCACAAAAAGAATACTGCAAAGTTTGGCAAGTATTTATTAATAAGGGAATGACAAATGCAGAGACCCAATGCAAAGCTAGTAGTAAATTAGGGATGGAATTACCCCCAAAAAAGTGCGTAATGTGCATAAATTCTCCTGCTTTACAAGGATGCCGTGAGAGAAACTTTTCACCCTTAAAATTTGTGGCAGCTTATTTTGGATTTAAAATCATTTACTGATATTGCCAGTTTTAATTTGGAAGGCAAGCTATTCCACAGTACCGCTCCACTTTAGTAAAGCTTCATTTGTAATGTTCTGTGCAAGGGAGCAGCACTGTGAGCTCGCCTTCCATATCTCTAAGAGAATAAGAAAGCATATCAGATCGATTATCAAACTTCGGCCTTAAGTAATTTGGTGTTTCGTTGTTCAAAATCATATACTGTGTGTAACTTAAATGTTGATTTTAAATCTAGGATCTATGGGTCTCTTATGATATCAGGTAGCAGTGTGGTAGTATTAAAAAGCAATCATATAGATTTTTAGTATAAATAAAATATTTGCTGCTTGGCAAAAAATCCAAAATTTATACCGTAATCACATAGAAAAAAATAAATTTTTAGCTTGAAGTTTAGGGCAGCTGTAAGAGCTAGTATCAGCAAGCTAAAGAATAACATAATTAAACTAAAACACAATTAAAAACCCCAACTTGTAGGGGGCAGGCCAGTTGGCTATTTACATAGCATGAGAAATTTCACTGGTGTCACTTTAGACAGATCCAACCAGTGGTCATAGTGGGATATCAGTGAACCCAGAACAGTTGCATTACTAATTAACCCAGACCACATCAGAGCAACACTGTGAAAGAACAGAGGAGCAAAACGTTTTCTGAAATGGTAGTAAAAAGCTGATTTTATTAACATTATTTATATTAAATATATTAAAAAGAACATTATGTGGGCACTCAGAGATATGAAATATTATTTATCTCCTTTTAAATCTGTGTCTATTTTATTTTTCATGTAGATTACACACAACAATGAGACCTTATACAGTAAAAAAATATCAAATTTATTTCAGTAAATGAAAATATTCATTGATAATTTTTAAAACATTAATGTATAATTAATGTGATTTTTATGACTTTTTTTACCTGCAGCTTTGACTTTGACTGCAAATATTTTGTTTACCAATTTTAAGACTGATTCAACAGACCATGGCAACATTTTTTAGTGCAGCTGAAACAAAGAAAGGTGGGTGAGTATATATAACGCATTTTTCCAAAATGATTCTTCTAGAAATTTTGGCCTGCATAATTTATGAACTTCTAACTATCTGAGTCTTTCTGTATTTGCAATAAATTGTTCCCTTTTCACAGGTCTTATTAAACCTATGAAAAAACCTGTTAATTATGCTTAATTATGCTTTTTACAGGTTTTTTCACAGGTTTTCCCCAGTAGTGTTACTGTTTGTAATAAAAAATAAGAAATATTTTTACCTTGTTTCAGAAAAACATGCCTAGCTGAAGATCAACAAAGTGTCAGCACCTGATATGATGCAAACAAATCAACATATTTGTGGTTATAAAGGCTCTTTGTCTTCCGAATTGTTGAAAAAATATAAAGATAATTGTAATAAACAAAAATGACTTGTTGAAGTTGAGCCTCGATCAGGCCACTTGCACAGTGTTGCCTCCAGTACACTGTATTTGCTTGTGTACAAGTTGATACTGTGTATAAGTTAAGCCTCATTTTTGGGACCAAAATCAATACTTTTTTAAAAGTTTGTTTTGGTATTTTTTGCCCGTGTATAAGTTGGGGTCAGTTTTTTACGCTGATTTTTACACCTCAAAACCTTGACTCATAGACGAGCAAATATAGTAATTTTATTACTGTCAGCCTAATGTACTTTACTGTAAATTACAATATTAATGAGTTGCCACAAACTCAACTTGCTCTGGAGATGATGGTACTTCTAAATTTTAGTCACTGACAAGATGTTGCACAAGATCTAAATTTATATCAAATATTATTATTTTACATGTATATATATCCTAAAATTAAATACCACTTATTACATAATATTAAAATACAGTCTATGGCTTGAAATTAATTGATGTGGCAGTGTTGCTAATGTAATGACAATTATATAGGGTTTGTATAGATCTATTTGAAAACCAAATCCAAACACTTTTATAGTTTTCAAGTTTTACAAAATGACATGTTTCTAATTATTGTCAGTGTTAATTATATACTGTAGTTTTAAAAAAATTGTGTGACACAGTTGCATTGGAACTGCTCTTTAGATTAGGAGCAGTCTGTGGGGAATTATTTTACTATGATCCAGTGGGTCTAAAATTGTCAGATCTGAGAGTCAACTCAAAAAAGAATTCAGATGTTTGTTCTACATTCCAGACTTTCCTGAAAGTGTTTGGATTTCCTGATTTTTTCAGTTTTCATGACTCTTTACAAACCCTGGGATACGATAATAACAGTGAGTAAGCATTTTCTTCAGCACAATTTTAGCCCATATGTGTTGTTTTTTTTGGTTGGGGTAGGGGGATTGGGGGTAGGGAAGATGAGTGAGACCATCATCCCTCCCCCACAGTCATGGGGTATGCTTCCTGGAAAATTTTAGAATTCAGGTTGTATGAAATTGGTTGGTAAAAAATCCAAAGTTTAAAGTTTGTAAATATTGGGTCCTTTTTTACTTAAATCACAGCAATTTGCTACTTTTGACAAGTTGTTTTTGTGGTTGAACAGGGATTTATTTTTTGTGTCATGATGTAGACCAGTTTATATATAATATAAATAATATAACACAGTGCTGTCTATAGCTGTCTGGTGTTTTTTCCCCAGGTTTCAACTTCTGCTTTTAGTGTATATGAACTCAAAATAAAACTTTGTCTATTAGAAAGGTTTTCAAAAAAGGAAAAAATGTTTATTTTATCGAAATAGCTGTCGTGGTTGCTGTGATATTAAGGCTTTTAAAATATGCAAATTAGATAAGTTGTGACGTCATAAGTGACTCAAATAGGATAAATCACAAAACAATACAGAACTGTTATTTCTTGAAATACCAGTTCAATGATCAGACTGAAACTTTGCACAGTTGTTTTACTACCACAAACACTTGTAATGATGTTTGTTATGCTGTTACTATGACAACATTCTCAGCCCCAGACTCTTTTCCTCTCTGAAGCAAAAAAATGTTTTCAGCAGTAAAAAATAAAATAAAACCTTTTTTTTGGCATCATGCGTAGGGTTCCCCACAGTTGATGCCAGCAATAGCGTTTTTTTGAGTGGAAATGGAAATTTTAATTTTTAGAAATAAGAGGTCTATGACTTGTGTTGTAGTTAAATACAATAATATGTTTTCCAAATATTTTTACTCTCCAATGCTCACAAAAGATACATATACACTCAACATACCCCCTCTGCATACAAGCCTGAAGTCACTAGGTCTTGGCTATGAGAATTTTGTAAAAGGTAATGAACAGTTTCTAGCAAACCGAACCCACTTGTGTGTGTCTTTGTTCCACTTTCCCCTCACTACACCAAACAAGTATTCTGTGAAGTACAGTATGTTTATACTTGCAACCAGGATAGCGACCAGAACATGTGTTCGCCACTTTTTCTTCCACACTCTGTTAACAGCCACATTCATGTATCTCGTCTGCAATACAACCGAGAGAGTACTGAACAAAATGTCGATCAAAAGTCCTGCTGATGAACGACTAAGGAACGCAAGAATCAAACTGCAGTCTGTCCAAGAGTGTTCACTGTACATAAGGCTGTAGATTTGAATGAAGCCAACAGCTGTAATTAGACCAGTGGACTCTAGTAACATTATCTGTATGCTAACATCTGCTATAAATCTCTTGCTTCGTGGAGTTTGGAATTTCTTCTCAGGGAATCCATACTGGCGTTTAACCAGCCTTGACATAATCTTATACAGATATTCCCAGATCTGATCTCGCATTGTAATAGTTATTCTTTCCAGCAGGTCAACACAAGCATGTGCAAATCCTAATGCAATAAACAACCCAAAACTATTAAGTTCTGCCTGCATTACTCGAAAAGTGATTGCCGTTGCCCCATAGAGCACCCCCACCAGTATATGAGCGACACCAGGATGGGCTATTCCTTCCAAATTTTGTGCCCCAATCCTTGACAGCATTTTGGGTATGGCAGTTATAAGAGGTGATGTACCAGCAATTATCACCTTAATATATTCATCTGACTGTGCATTATACCATGGTATTATTTTATAAACCAACACCAGATTTGCAGACATTCCCAAAACAAACTGTGCTGACAGATAATATGCCACTTTTACAGTCTTTTTTCTGCTTCCTGGAGCAAGACGTTGTGCTATAAGATAGCTGTTAACCATTATCATCAGAGTAAAGAGGGCATTCAGAGGGAATGACATCCAAGACAATTTATAAATTCCGTATATCTGTAAATAAAGACGGTACGTCATGTCCGTGAAAGCAGCCAATAGATTAAGGGTGAGTAGGTTTAAATCTTTCATTAATCTCCAACCAAACATTATCAGCATTAACAAAAAGTACCACAGTTCTATAATAAATCCTTCCACAGCCTGTCCAGTCACTCGAATGCTTTGAATTATGGCCGGCATAGTATTCCACATGAAAGTTTTCTCGTAACAAAGATCTGCCGTGTTGAAGTCCAGCAGAGCAAGAACAACAGTCAATAGACCAAGACTTACGCCTGCCAGGGCTTGAACTTCGATAACAGTTTTAAAGCTTTGCCAAAACGAATTGCGGACTGAACCTCGTCTCTGGCGCCACGTGCAATCGCCTGCACAAGCCTCAAATTCCTGGAAAATAGCGTCCTTTTCATCGAAGTCCGTAAAGTCCCGAAGAAGGTCTTCATCACCGACTGGCTGCTGCAAAAGTCTTTGTTCTTCATCTGGCTGTTCGCCTCTGCCATGTGGCAGGTTTTGTAAAACTCCTCCTGTACAACTTTCGATGAGAAAGGCAAAAAATACGATAAGCTCTGTCAACATGATTTTCTATTCTCATGAAAGAAAGACGTTTTATAGTGCATTCCTATCACTTTGTCAGGTTGAAGACGAAAGCAAAACTTTTGTAAATTTCAGTTTCAGTTTCAGTAACTTGTCATTACAAATAAAAATAATAGCAAATATTTTCAGCTGCAGGCCAACATAGCTCAAGTGTCTTGGAATGAATTTGATTTGTTTGAGCACAGCACCAACATAGCTCAAGTGTCTTGGAATGAATTTGATTTGTTTGAGCACAGCAAACCAATACAAGCTTAGCCTAAGAGTTAGAGATTATTTATATCCTGCGGTTAAGATGGCGGACATGTCAGTTTTTATATATTACATTACCGCAGGTTTAGACTGGCAGCGACGAAACCCATACTAACTTGGATGTTTGAATACATGAATAAAAAAATATTTTACTTACATGAAGTGTTTTTGATGTCATCTTTAACCTTCAGTGGCGATTTTAAGCCATTTTAGCCTTCCCAACTAAAAGAGAGAAGGTACAGAGACCTTAATATCGTCATCGAGTCAGCCAGTAGCGTTCGGAACTCAATTTTTGCCATTAAATCACTTCCAATCGCTTTCTTACTCGGCAGGGCAACAAAGGATAAATTGCAAAGTCTAATATACTCGCAATCTCCCAAGAAGTCTGCTTTACAGGGTCCAGCAGCCAGAAAAGGATTCACAAGTGGTCTTTCAAATTGTGGTTGCATGTAACTCGAAAGTTCAAACCATTCGCGAACTCTGATTGGGTCCTTCGGAATAATGTGGTTTCTATTTTTACCCAAGAGTGGGAGGGGGTGTGATCACAGGAAACCCATAGCGAAATAAACACCGTATTTCCTCTAATAAACGCTGCCCTCGATTAAACGCTGCACCTGAGAGCCAAAACAGTAATAAACGCCGCCCTCGAATAAACGCCGCACCCTGAAACAGACAACAAACTGAAACATTGAATCAGTTTATGACGTTCACTTTTTACAAGCGCAGAGCGGAGTTTAAAACTGTAAGTTTAAAGTTTGAAAGGCACAGACAAGAATCCAGAACATCCATCAAATTTATCTGATTTCTTACGCGTTTATAAGCGGAACAAGTTGTAGTTTTAAAACTATCAAGCTAGTCCGGTACAGCCAGGCAAAGAACTTTATCATTTCTTCTTTTTAAAGTAATTTTACGGTTGGTTGTTTAAAAAATAAACAGCATTTTTTAATAAACGCTACCCTCGAATATACGCCGCACCGAAATCATAAAAAAATTAATAAACGCGGCGGCGTTTATTCAAGGAAATACGGTAATAAAAATAATTTACTTACACTGAAGTGTTGTTGATGTCGTCTTTGCCTTCCGTTGCGATTTCAAGCCATTTTAGCGATTTTTTCAAAGTTCCCCCTTCCCAACTAAAGCAAAGGAAGAAGAGAAGGGGGAAATTTGTAAAAGTCGCCACAATATCTTGAAATCGCAACGGAAGGTCGAAGACGACATCCACAACACTTCAGTGTAAGTAAAATATTTGTTTATTCAACTCTTTAAGCTTGTATGGGTTTCCTGTGGTGGCATTTCCCTTTAGGACGATTTTGTAACGAGGATCCAATCCACGAATATTTAGACACGGTTTGTGCTCGCAAATAAGATGTCAAATATTCAAAGTGACTGGATCAAAGCAAAACTTTTCACCTATTAATGTTCACGTTCAAGTTCATAGAGGTTAAACCTCTATGAACTTGAACATTAATACTCTTATCTGTTTTAAAATATTATTTTGACCTAATGACGGTGTTACGAGGATACCGAAACGTTGTCTCAATAATGATTCTACCCATAATTTTCATCATCAAATCGATAACATTATCATGCCTGATAAGTAAGGGACGGACCATTAGAAAAAGACGGACGGGGGCAGAAAAAAATTGGTGCACGAATTTTTTTCTGTGAGTAATTGGCTGCAGGATTTTTTTCTCGGGTTTACGCCTTGCACAATTTTTTTTTCTGAAACATTTTTCTTTTCCGATTCACACACTGCCCTTGCATGATTTTTTTCAACCGACATCGTTTGCAGGAATTTTTTTTTTGTCACAATTAATCTCTGCAGGAATTTTTTTTGGGGAATTGTCACCCCCTCTCCGTCTTTTTCTAATGGTCCGTCCCTTACTGACTAAAACCAATATCGTGTTAGTTATTAAAACATATAATAAAGAAAAGTACGTACAACCAAAAACGTGCAAAAAAGAAGCAACTAAAAGTTGCCGTACCCCTAAAAGTGTTAGTCCAATCACTGCCTCGTTCCCGCGCTGCGCGGATCGCCTCAGCGACGGTGAAAACCTTCGGCGATACAATGTTGTTTCCCCAGAAATTCCAGAACTCACGGATTATAGAACCAAACATTCCACCTGCAAAACAGAATGAAACACGAAGTATGTTACATTAGACAACAACATGTATTAAAGTTCTTGATGGCGATAATAATAGTAGCGATAATGATGATGATGACAACGATAATAATGATGAAGATAATGATGACGATGATGACAACGATAATAATGATGATGATAATGATGATGATGATGATGATGATGATGATAATGATCGGATGATGATGATGATGATATAGGATGATAGTTAAGATGATGTTGCTCGTTAGTGATAATGGTTATGATGTTAATCATATCCTTGCTAAAATCATTGGGGATGTGATTCTTCAAAAAACCATTGTCATCATCAATATCATCATCACCACAAGGGGAATCAAGATGGTCGAGTGGCAGGGATTGCGCTTCTCACCATTTTTCAACCTCAATCTGAGTTCAAGCATTTTTCTCCGGGTACTCCGGTTTTTCTCCGGTTCCACCGGTTTTTCTCCGGGTACTCCGGTTTTTCTCCGGTTACGCCGGTTTTTCTCCGGGTACTCCGACTTTTCTCCGTGTACTCCAGTTTTTCTCCCTTTGCAAAATCAACTTTCATGCCGAAATCTGAGCCGTCAAGCGATCAAACATTAGCAACTGGTTAGGAACAACGGCGAACCACTTCTTTCGTAAAAGACGTTAGTTAAAGTGTATGTAATAGTAACAGCAATAATATTAATAATGGTAACGTTCGTTATGGCTCCAACTGACCTGCAAACAGATAATCAGCACTAACATACTCTTGTACTGTGCATTTTGGTGACCTCAACCTCTTTAGCAGATCGCCAAATTTCATCGTCAAGATCGGATCCTGGAGTCTGGAGATTATTTCTCTCTTGCAAAGTTCAAAGTGAGTGTCGTAGCATTGAAGATTACCCGTAATTTTCTCTCGCAACATTTTGTACAAAGAACTGACACTCTTGTATTGGAAAACCTTTAGTAGCATCTGTACTTGCGAGTTGATGATCATGTTCACGATTGCTTCCACAACCAGCTGAGATTGCTCTCTGGAAAAGTCGTGAATGACCATTTGCCACTGCAGGTAAAAAGGTTTGAATGGACTTTAATTTTGGAGTTATTCGTTTTTCAAAATAGTTAGATTGTCCCAATGTTTCGCGCCCTATTTAAATATGAGCACAATTAAGAAACATTTATTATCTATTTCTTTCTTTCTTCCCTTTTTTTCTTATCTTCTTATCTTCCTTCCCATACGCGCATTCTAGGGTTTCTTTTCTCCTTTTTTTCCTTTCTTCCTACGTTCATTAACTTCTTTTTTTCTTTATTTCCTTTCTTCCTTTTTTCCTTTCTTCCTCTCTTCCTCCCTTATTTCTTTCCTTTCTTTCTTTCTTTCTTTCTTTCTTTCTTTCTTTCTTTCTTTCTTTCTTTCTTTCTTTCTTTCTTTCTTTC
>JAOCNB020169158.1:0-17561 GCA_026546465.2 Palythoa caribaeorum | reverse complement strand
TATATCGAGCTTCTACTGACAACCGCGAGGTTTGTGCCTATAACACAAAGCGCACGTTGGAGGTCAACTTAATCCTGTGAGCTGTTACCTGTAACCTGTTACCTGTGACCTGTTGTAACCTGTGACCTGTTACCTGTGACCTGTTACCTGTATAATAGACCCACCGGTTATTTACAATGTTATGAAATTTAAAATTGCTCATTTAAACAAATCTTAAAAACAGTACTACATGTTTAGTAGTAGTTGCTAGTTATAGGAGGAAGAGGAGGTACTGGAGTTTAATCACAAGCATGTTTTTGTTTGTTACAAATGGTCTACTCTACCTACTTAGCATCCCAAGTAGTATAGCCAACCCCATGGTGGTCAATATTCTCTACCTACTTAGCATCCCAAGTAGTATAGCCAACCCCATGGTGGTCAATATAATCTCACTACATTCCATCCTAAGAGGTATAACCAGCCCTAGGGTGGCCAATATACTCTAACTGCTTAGCATCCCAAGCAGTATAGCCAACCCCATGGTGGTCAATATACTCTACCTGCCTAGTATCCCAAGTAGTATAGACCCCATGGTGGTCAATATTCTCTACCTGCTTAGCATCCCAAGTAGTATATCCAACCCCATGGTGGTCAATATAATCTCGCTACATTCCATCCCAAGAGGTATAACCAGCCCTAGGGTGGCTAATATACTCTACCTGCTTAGCATCCCAAGCAGTATAGCCAACCCCATGGTGGTCAATATACTCTACCTGCCTAGCATCCCAAGTAGTATAGACCATATGGTGGTCAATCTACTCTACCTGCTTAGCATCCCAAGTAGTATATCCAACCCCATGGTGGTCAATATAATCTCACTACATTCCATCCCAAGAGGTATAAGCAGCCTTAGGGTGGTCAATATACTCTACCTGCATAGCATCCCAAGCAGTATAACCGATAGGATTCAAACCCATGTTGATAAGGCTAGCAATGATAATAACAGCCACTAACACTGGCGATATGTATCGCCATGTCAACCGCCAATAGAGTCCTGGTCTTATGGAGATCATGTAGTCAATGTCGTCATCAAACCTGTAAAAAAAAACCAATGAGATATTTTTAAGACCCAATAAGTTTCGTTTGTTATATTAAAATATGTTTTAAACTAATCAGTGATATAGTTAGGTTTTTGAAAAAGGCATCAGCTCTTTTTGATGGAAAAGGGATGAAAGTTGGCAATGGTATCCTTTATTTAAACACGAAATAACTCTCATAACATTGTTGTGATTTACAAAGTAGCTGTGTTCCACTTAGCCTCGCTCAAACGACAACTAGATATATTGAACGAGACACAGCGAAAATAGATATAAAACAAAAAAAAAAAAAAAAAAAGCAGCTAATATCTAGGATACATTTTTTACTCCCACTCTGAAGCTGCCTAGATTACGCGACTTTCTAATGTCACCAGGAAGAGAGTTGTATAATGCTGTTCCACTATAAGCTTAATCCTTTTACGAGCCAAAGTGGTCCATTGTAGCTTGTGCTTATCTCCGGTTTCTGTAGTGTTGAGTGGATAGGGGCCACTATAAAGCACTTCTTTACTTATTCCGTATTAGGTCGGGCTAGTATCAAGTTAACGTCTTGCGTCCCTGTGTTTATGTCCTTTTCCTCAGATAATCAGGAGCAAAACCATTTGGTACTTTGTACATCATAATGTACGTGCTACAGATGCGTTTCTGAGAGAGCTACTAAAAATTCAATTGTTTCAGGAGCTCCACAGACCTTACATTATAGTCACTACGAGTAATTGTGTGTGCTGCTTAGTTTTGACGTTTTTGCAATTTATTGAGCAAAAGAAAAGAGAAACACCCAGTTCGTATGGTGCAGCGCAGCCGGCAGCTCCTTTGTAGTACCCAGCACCTGCTACATCATCAGGAGGTGACCACACCGGCCAGTTTCGGCCCCTTTTCCTCAACTGCATTCCGGTGTAGCGAAGCCCCTCCGTTTCGGAGGTGTCATTGCTGGTGCCGGTTGCATGGCGAGGTCTCACTTAAGCCATGTCATATCATACTCTTCAGCCAGATCCATAATGACGTCTTCTCCGCCATTTGCTGGAGAGCATATTTCAACTTCCTGAGTTCCGTTACCGAAAAACCAAAGCGGTGTCTGAAGATGTTTAATAGCATCCGCTCGATAAATCAACGGGCATCCATGGACAGGTTATAGTATTCCACCTCCCATGACTGAGCCCTACACTCCTCTATGAGGTTTTTATACCTCTGTTCCTTTCTGTTCTCAGCATTCGCAAAGTTATCCTCCCAAGGCACTGTCAACTCAAGGATAGTTTCACACCTTCCCTCTTGACCATATACAACATTGTCTGGTCCCTGGCTTGTGTTCCAACCAGGGGGAAGACTAGGAAGCCTTCAAGATCGTTTGCTATTTGCCAATGACCTTTCCAACTTTTACCTATCACCTGTGATTTTGCTGCTGCTTTTTGTGCGTGCTTTATGGAAGGTCACTTCGCCTCGCTTAATAGTGGTTGGCACCTTACAGTGATTAATCTGGTCTAAATTGTCTTTAATTGCCTTCACTAGGACCGTTCATGTACTTGGTCATGACGCCAAGTGAATCTGTTGAGAGTAAGCTTGCACCGGAATAGTGTGTGACGTACAGTTCCCTTTTCGCCACACCTGCATTTTCATCTTCTGCAACTTTTCACCTCACAAGATTAGCAAGGGATGGAAGAACGTCATAGGTTTCTTTAATTACGAAGGTTCCCACTCCAAAATTTCTTTCAAGGTGACTTTTCTTGGCACTACAAGCTCTACCTACTGGAGGCATTGGCCTTGGTAACTGCATTTAACAAGATGTAGATACCGTCTCTCCGCATTCTCCTTTCTTATTTCTTTCAACATAACATCTTGCTTCTCCTTGCTGTTACTCATGCAGAAGGGCTTGAACCTTCTTACACCGAAACCTTCTTTTGTGTCCTGGACTGCACCAACGATGTCTGCGTGTTCCAAGTTTATGATCACAGCATTCGTAGCCTCCTCTGCTCTACATTTCTGCCCTGTGCATACCACTGGTTGGTCTTCTTTTATTGCTGGGTCCTTGGAATACCGCAAGGTTATCACAGTTCGGATTTGCCTGCTTTGTACTCCTCTACAATGGATGCAATTAGTAGCTGGAGCTGGCCGATTAGTCCGATTATTGCTGGAAGACCCAGCCACTTTCTTATATACATGCTGCATGTTTGCTCGATTTCTTCTACAGGTGTCAATGCCACCTCATACATCATGCAAACTGCAGGCAGGCATTAAATTGCCTGGCAGCGCTGTTCTGTCTAGTGCCTTGAGACCTTCCTCTACCATATCAATTCCTCGGCTGCTGTCATTTACTGTGCATTTGTACGGCCTTCCTAGGCTTTGACGAGCTGTTCCTTTACAGTTGGTATTTCTCCCCCTAAAATCTTATACCTTACCTCCCTTTGCTTCCCTTTGATAAAGGTGGCACTTGTCGCGTTTTTGCTTTGAATTTCATGCTTGACCATGTGATGAGTTCATCTAGTCGTGCTAGGATCCTCTCAGCTGTGCTCACTTGTTTTGATAGATTTGCAACATCATCCATAAATGCCCTCATTGGTGTTCTTACAAGTGTGCTTGTCGCAGTTTGTAAATCTCAAAAGCGTTTCCGTCGCCATCACAAACAAGATGAACGATATTGTACAACCTGCTGCAACGCCTACTTCCAGTCTCTACGAATCGGCAGTAAATGTGACTGTCGTGAATCCCATCTTAAAGGTGTTGTAGTACTCCATAAGCATGGCTTGTAACCGCCTTGGGATTCAAAAGAAGTCCACCGCAGCTTGTATTAATGCATGTGGTACAGAACCGTACGCATTAGCAAGTTCAAGCTAAACAATGGATATATCCTCCTTCTGTTGCTTTGCATTCTGGATTGCTTCCGAAATAGCGTAAAAATGTTCCACACTTGGCATTTCCGGGACACCCACCTTTTGGACTGACTCATTTATAAAGCCGTTTTTCTGCACAAATTCGATGACTATTTGGGATCACAACAAATGATTTTTCCGTCGATGTTGAGCAACAGTATCG
This sequence comes from Palythoa caribaeorum, assembly GCA_026546465.2. Taxonomy (NCBI): domain Eukaryota; kingdom Metazoa; phylum Cnidaria; class Anthozoa; order Zoantharia; family Sphenopidae; genus Palythoa; species Palythoa caribaeorum. The sequence continues at coordinate 13,461 of JAOCNB020169158.1, read as the reverse complement.
GCCGAAACTGGCCGAGTTCTTTTGCATCCTTCTCTTTTGGCAGATATATCCACTCTGCCATGCACCATCTTTCTGCAACGTCCTTCTTTCTTCACATATCGCGTATTAGCATAAACAATCGTGTCCGTAGACGTGGATATTTTTTGTAAACCTTGTAACCAACTCTATCGTTCCCTGGTGCGCTTTACACAGTCAAACTAATCCCTAGACAATCCCACACAGTTAAACAATTTAATAAATATGGCTCAAGAAGGGACTTATAGATCATTATTAGCGATGATTTGTTTACAAAATCATCTTCTTTGGGATACGGGCTACGTGCTGATCCCAAATTAGACATTCGTCTATGAAAACTCTCACTAATTCTGAGTGAGGTAGTTGTTGTGTACTGTTGTTACCTTGTCTTATATCAGGATCTCTTTTAATCTTTTGAGAGAAGTGATCAGCATAAATCCTATTTTGTTAGATTTTTGAGCATTATATTTGGTAGCCTTTTTACTTATATATTCTTAGCCCTCATTCGGATGGTCTTAAATCACAGTAATATTTCTGCCTACAACTGTTACATTAGTGTCATCGGCAAATAAACCTGTCGTTGAATGCTTCAAACAATTTGGTAGGTCTTTTATATGAACAAAGAAACACAACAGGGATCCATAACTTGATCATTGAGGTACCCCATAATTAATGTATATGTGGTCTGAAAATAGTTTCATTAACAATACACTTTTGTGACCTTCCTTTCAAGGATGACTTGAAGAACGCCAAGCTAGTACCCTTTACGCCAATAGAGCTCCAGTTTTCTTAAAAGGATTTGGCGATTTACATAAACAAATGCCTTCCTTAAATCAAGGCACAATACACCATTAATTAGTCATTTGTCCATATTAAGGAGTCAGTTATCAGTTGCAAAGGGCAGAACTGTTGATGTAGAATGTAAGGCTCGAAATCCGGATTGAAATTTAGATATGGGGTTATTAGAACACAAATAGGAAAACAACTGATCATACAGACTTCTTTCAAATATTTTTTGGAAGTAACTGGCAGCGTAGAAATAGGTCGATAGTTATCACAGTCACACCTACTCTCACACACTAATTGCCTTTTTAGTACGGAGGACTGTAAATGAAGTGATATGAAATAACCTACTTACGTATTCGTTCTAAAATGTTATAAAACACTAAAATTTTAAGAGATGATTATGGTCAGCAATGATAACAATAATTTTACGTGTGACTTACTTGTCACTGCCATAAATGTAGCACACTCCAATGACTTCAAACAGAGCTATTACCAGTAGGGGTAAGCTGGCAGAGAATGTATCAAACATTTGTAGCCAGTATTCACCAGATCTCTGGCAGAAGAGCAATCCAATCAGGTAACTGACTGCACAAATGAGCCCTAAACAAGAAAACATATTAAAATCTTGTTGGCAAATGGCTCCAACAAAGTAGTGTATCTTGCTTTTCATCCGGAATAAATCACTCAGATTGACAGAACTTGAACCCCATATCACTCAGGGATTGGCAGAAAATTGAAGCTCCTTAATAAAACAGTATGATCTCAAAGGAGCAGGTGCTGAATATTTCAAACGATCAAAAAACCAGCTTACTTTCGTCTTTACAGTTAGAATATTTTTGCAGCCCTAAATCAAGTGACTCGCAAATCTATACACTTTCCATTAGCAATCTAAAGCGCTGCAATGTTAATTTTATTTTTCTTATCTAACGATTGCTAAAGTTATCCCCAAGAAAATGTTGAAGGAAAAACAGAAGTACATGTGGAGTACCAGGGTCAATGGGTCAGGCTGCCGCTAATTGTTGCAGATGTTGATGGGAAACCAGCTATTCTGGGTTGCAACTGGCTTGGTTTTGTTAAACTAGACTGGCAGGAAATTTTTATTGTTTCTTCCCCTGATTCAATTGATGAACTGACTGGCAAATTTAAGGGTGTTTTCACTTCAGATCTGGGTAAAATCTGGGAGTTCGAGCCAGGCTTCATGTCCATTCTGAAGCTGCGTTTATGAAGCCATAAGGCACAACCTGTCCCGTATGCTCTGCAATTGGCAGTTGAAGTGGAACTTGATGGACTACAAAAGGAAGGGATTGTGACAAAGGTATCACACATTGAATGGGGTGCCCCGGTGATAGTGGTCCCTAAATCGGATGGACTATAAGTTTATGTGGAGATTATAACGTCAGAGTAAATCAAGTGTTGGATGTTGATCAGCTCCCGCTACCAAACCTTCAAGACCTGCTCAGTACTTTGGCAGGGGGTCACATTTTACCACACTGGACCTCAAGCATGCGTATCAACAGCTACCATCGAGTGAGGGCACTTATAGAGACATTTAGCTATTAACACCAACAACGGCTGAACCAATATAACCGACTATCATTTGGCGTGGCGAACGCCCCTTCAGTTTTCCATTCAACTATGGGTACTATTCTTAAGGGCATCAATGGTGGTGTGTGCTATATTGACGATAATTTGATTACTGAGTAGGCTTGAAAGATATGGAGTTCAACTTCAGTTATCCATGTGTCATTACAGGAGATCGTCCAGTTTCTACATCACCCATCCCCAGCGAAGGTGCGCCAACCAATGTCACAAAGTTACGTTCTTTCCTGGGGATGCTACAGTATTATGACAAATTCCTACCGAATCTCTTGAGCAACATTGCTACACGCACTTAACAACCTGCTACAAGAGGCTGTGTCAAGGTTATGGCTACCAGAGTGCGAACAGGTATTTGAGTCTGCAAAGGAGTTGCTACAGTCTGCAAAGGTTTTGACTCATCATGATGTCAACCTTCCTATAAAAGTGACTTGTGATGCTTGTTCGTATGAAATAAGGGCTGTGATATCACATGTTATGACTGGTGATGACGAAGGCCCTATTGCATTCGCCTCCAGATCACTCACTGGCAGTTAGAAAAATTATGCTCAGTTAGAGGAGGCATTATCAATAATAATCGGAGTGAAAACGTTTTACCAGATTTACCTTGAAAACTGATTACAAGTAGCTTTTGACCGTTTTGGGTTCCAAGTGAGCTGTCCTAACCCTGGCTACAGAGGTAGGCATTAATTTTTGCATCTTACCAGTACGATGTGGTTATTGTAAAACTGCTAAACGTAGTAATGTAGATAAGAAAGTGCAACAGAAGAGAGTAAAATATTTTATTTCAATTATTTAAACGACCTCCCTATTGCGGCCAAGGATAATGCAAGTGAGACTATCCAGCATTGTGCAGGGTGTTACAGTTTGTTAGTGATGGCCGCGATAAGTGGAGGAAGAATTTTTGCATCCCTTCCTTAACAGACGTAGCGAACTGTCTGTGAAACAGGATTGTGTTCTCTGGGGATTTCAAGTGGTGATCCCAGGAATGTTATAGGACAAGGTACTCGAGGATTTCCAAGCTGATCCTGGTATATGTCGGATGAAGTCGTTAGCTACCCCGACTTGATCATGCAATCGAGGCGAGGGTGTAACGCATGTCAGTGTGGTTGGAAAAAACCTGCAACAGCGTCACTGATTCCACGGAAATGTCCTATTCGAATCTGGCAACGAGTTCACATGGGTTATGCATAAAAAGGATGGTAGATGCCCTTTCAAAGTGGCCAGAGGGTTTCACTACTGGCCCAACCACCACCTCTAAGACTACTAAAATGCAAACACGATTATTTGCGTTATATGGACTTCCGGAGGAGATGGTATCCGATAACAGCTCTCGGTTTATTTCTAAGAAACGTGATCGATTCATGAAACAACATGGAATTCAGCATACGCGTGTGTCCGCTATCACCCGGCACCAAATGGAGAAGCTGAGCGATGCGTCCAAACATTGAAGCAAGCCTTGCTGACGAGTAGGTGGGAAAAGAGAAGTTACTTCAGCGGCGCTTGTCCAGATTCCTTCTCCAATACAGGATCACACCTCATACAGTTACTGGCCTGACTCCTGCTGAACTGTTACTATAAAGGAAGCGGGCACCCGACTGTCACTGCCTCAGCCAAATCTGGCTCAGCAATTTGGAAGAACGTCAAATGTGAGAGAAACATCAGCATGATGGTGGATGGACAAAGACCCGCGAGTTTCTTCCCTACGACAAGGTTCTTCTACATATTTTTTGTGATAAAGATAAGTGGAGTCAGGGCAAAGGGATTTTGCATGTGGGACTTCTTGCTTAACAGATACGAGTCGGCAGCAAATGTGTCATGACGTATGATCATCTCCTGCCAGCTGGTGACACAGATGATGCTCACCCTGCCCCTGCACCAACAGAGTCAAGTGTGACACTCCAGATTCCAGTTCCAACTACACCCAAGCTAACTGCACCCGTGGATGTTTCCCCAACATAGAATTTACAATCATCGGCAGTGGAATCACGAGAACCACAGCCTGTTACAATTACTGAGACACCCCCAGTCCCAACGACAGCCACTCCCCCTACCAGTTGACACCCACGGCGTACTCTAAAACTGGTTGTACGGTTGGATTTATGAATTGTTGTGCTTGGACGTATTAGTTTTTCAAAGGAACGTTAAAGATGTTCTGTTAGAACATTCTTAGGACATGGGAGATGTAATATATTGGGGCTCCCTGTGTGTGCCCATATTGGGAAATGCTTCGTGTGGTTTTTGGTGGCGACTCGAGGGAACAAAAAGTGTTCATGTTTAAATTGTTTTATTGTTTTGTTCTGATATTCATACATACTGAGAATATATAACAAGCTCGACTAAGATTTGATAGCATAAGTCCATGAATGACGCAAATACATTGTTGATGAGCTGGAGGAAAAACGATAGTTTAAATATAGTTTTTAATTAACAGTGTTTTGAATTTGGTTTGGAATAAGTTAAGGCTAGGAGCTTGTTTTAAATTTCGGTCAATAGTATTTCAAGTTTGGGGGGCCTTTGTATCTTAGACTCAATTTTCCGTAATCTACTTCTATTTTAGGAATGTAACAGGAAGATCTTGACGAAAGTCTAGAATCGTAATTACGGATTTTTGTAATTAAAACAAAAAAAATGGAAAATGAAAAAGGTATCAAGTTGTGATGTACCAACATTGGTATTTGCACAAAAACAAGATCATGCCACTTTAGATTGCTTTAGAATAACGGGCAATTATCACGCCGTGTGTTTTTGGACCTTAGTAAAGATTATTAATGAATTTTTCCAGTTTATATAATTTTCGAAGCGGTCTTGTTACCATTCTCGAAAGTCCGGAAAGAGGTATCAGTAGGAATCAAATAAGAAACCTAAATTCTTACCAGTAACAGCTTCCTTGCGCCAGGGTACCAGCTTGAGATCATAAATACAGGTGATGACTCCTTCTAAAGTACCAAACATGCTTCCTAACCCTAGAGTCAGCAACATACAAAAGAATAAAGTGGCCCATAACTGTGGTACTGGTATATGAACAATAGCTTCAGTGAAAGCAATAAAAGTCAGCCCTGGTCCTGACGCAACCTGCAGGATTAACAGACATTTTTTCAGTATATTAATAACTACGTATATAACTATGATGGCGGCGCGGTTGGCGCAGTGCATGGTAAAATCTCTGCGTTCTAACCACAAGGTCACGGTTTCAAACCCAGGCTCAGCCGAGTGTTGAACATTTGTGTAGCCTTGTAAAATGAGTACCAGCTTCTGCTAGGGGCTAACCTACGATGGATTAGTGTCCCGTCCAGGGAGAATCAGTGACTCTCACCCGTTTAATACTACAGAAACCGGAGGTAAGCACCGGTTACAATGGGTCACTTAGCCTTGTAAATGGATTTAGCTCAGTTTAGCTATGTTAAGAAAACCGAAAACCTCACGTAGTCACACATATGATTACAAATAGTTGATAAATTCACCTCTGAGAGCCACCACTCTAACGGTTTGCAGTGCTGCCCCGCACTTGTCCCATTTCCTGCAGCTACGGTAGGAGAGGCGGTTGTGTTTAAAGGAGGATTAAGACAGTTTTTGTAATTTTGCGTTGCCTAAAGTGTAAAAAAAACTTCATTAGGATTACATGCAAAAAGAAGATAAGCGAACATATTTTACCTCAAACATATCTTAGTTTCGATGCTGAACTGCTGTTTAACAATTACGGAATGCCTTTACAAATTTATCCCTTCAAACTATTTAGTCTCTTTATCTACACCGTTTCTTGAAGTATGTTCTGCCATTTCGATACTCAAAAACATTCGGTTTCAGTGCCAAACAAGACAACAGTGGCTCGTGATTAAATGTGCATGGCAACCACAACAACGAACATTCACGTAGTTATCACTTAAACTAAATTTCTCATCCAAGGTTTCCTATATCAAGCGTGACTATTACAAAAAATAAAAGCATACCTTAAAACCCAAGATGGAGAAAATGACTATGCTCGCATACACCGACGTACCACAGTTAATGAGAGATACCATTATGGCATCACGACGGCAGTTATTGTGGACTGGGTTATAACTGGACATAGCAATAAGCCCTCCAAATGCAAGACCGAGTGAATAAAAGATTTGGGTAGCAGCTTCCATCCAAACTTGTGGGTTGGCCAGTTTATGAAACTAAAACATAATTCATAGATTAGTTTTGAGTAACTCTTTATTCAAGGATATGATGATAAACAAAATTTGCATTTTTAGTCTGAGTTGTTTCCCGCCAGTGACTGAAGTGTTGTGTTTGTTATAATGTAAAATTTGTATAGCACTGACCAACACAGCGATACTCTTCTAGGTGCTAGTACAGTGTTTTGCATTATATACCAATGATCTAAAAACAATTACAAGTGCTTTCCAATGTTCATATTTGTAAGATATTATAAGAAAAGATAAATAAAGATAAATAAATAAATATCGAATATGTAAAATATAAAATGCTATAGATAAAACGCTATTTTCAATCTAGTTTTAATACTAAATATGGCTTACTCTCTAGGACACGTCATGAACAGAAAAAAAAAATGAAGTCCATAATTATTAAGGTGTACGCAGGATGGGGAGGAGGGGGGGAGGGGGTGACGCCTGCAAGCTACCCATGTGGCCTCAGTGATCAGTAATTTTCGTAACTGAAATTTACCCAATTGTATATACCTGAGGTTTGAACATGTGCGCAATTCCATCACCAGCACCTTCCAGAGTGATTCCGCGGATAAAAAAGATTGTCAACACAATGTATGGAAAAGTGGCAGTGAAGTAAACAGCCTAAAAAACAAAGTTAGAATTATTATAACATGTTTGTGTACTAAGTAATTTATGAGTTTACATCAATCGCAGATTTTTATTCTTATTGTAAACAAAACAATAAGTTGAACTTTATACCATTGACGTTATTACACAATCTTATAAACGTAAATTTTAAAAGTTGGTGGTAAAGAAAAGGCTGAAATGACCTCTGCGATACCGGTGCAGTGCTCTAACCAACTGAACTGTGAAGCCACTTCTGTTGAGAGCAGGTCAATCATAGTGGGTCTATCTGTACCAATATGCCGTTTAGTAGGTTAATTCTGTTGGTAATCCATGCTACTTGGCGGGTCAATCTACGACGTGGAGCAGGTTAATTCTGTTGGGTTTGAGCTAGTTCTAAAAGCATTGAAAGTGTGTGGGATTTTTACGCATATTTCTAAAATTAGAGAAGAGACAAATAAACACCGCCGGCTTTTATCCAGCACTGGCAGATAATCGGTTCGTTTTCTTCAACTTCTCTGCACTAAAACGTACTAGCTAGTCAGGCTTTATGCTACAAATCAGAGAATCTCTTTTAATCCCCATGGGTACTCCCCTCCGTCTTACCTTTCCAGCTGACTGTACCCCTCTCATCATACACAAAAACACAACGAGCCATGCCAACAGCAGGCAGAGAGGCAAGTGCCACACCATGCCGCCACTCTCTTCAATTGATGGAGCTGAACGCAGTGCCTTGCTGTACCAGTAATACTGGGTTTCGCCAGCTTTTGTACATTCTACAAATTCGTCATATGTTGCATTTGTGTTATCTGGGCAGCGAGAGTAGGGCAGCGGGTTCTGCCATGACGCAAACAGGTAATAGAAACACCATGCAATGATCATATTGTAGTAAACACCGACAAGGAAGGACACGATGACAGAAGCAATCCCTACCCCACCCAGGTAGGGTGAAATGGCATTCCATACTCCCAGGGAGCCACGACGTAAACTCTGTCCAATGCCCAACTCAAGAAAAAAGAGAGGAATTCCCAGCAAAATCAGACTTGCAAAATATGGAATAAGGAAAGCTCCTATAAAACAAAACAATTAGTCTTTATCAGTTCAGTTAGTTAATGAGGGTAGGTACGTATAGTTAGTGCCAAGGTTTGAGGCTAATGAAGTTTCTTCCTCTATAATTCAGAGTTATGTTTTAACTTTTCTCTGAGTACATAGCATTTGAATTCTATTGAACATAGTGTCCCAAAGCTCTCTGTGACGACGGCTTCACCCTTTCTTAGTTCTTATAAATGTTGTTCCCTTTTAAACCAGGCAAGGTTTATTTAGTGTTTGTTAAGCGAACTAGTGACAGGAATAAATAATATTGTGTTTCTGTATAATGGTTCATTCCTAGCAGGTCAGTGACGTCAAACGTCACTTCTATCAGTTGCGTGGCTAACCAGCATCACGTGGACTAGGCACTAGAGTTTCAGTACTGCGACAACTTAAAATTTGACTGATGGCAACAAGGAATTTCAGTTACAACGACGTCAAGATAATGATAGAGATTATAAAAAGTTTTAAAAGGCAAATATTATGACATAACCTATTTTTTATAGTGGTATGGCAAAAATTTCAGGAAAGTTTGGTCTTGTTCATATGAAAACACACCTTAACAGAGAAAAAGTTTAGCGATGAAACAATGCATGTACTTGTTTGTTTGTTTGTTCAAATTTGGTTTCTCACAGCAATCAAAGCATTTATATCATTCCTACAATGTTTGAGCTGATCAGCACATAATTCTACATGTTAATAATTCACCTTTCTTTCATTCAATGAAGTAGGATATTGTAAACAAAGTCATATTTCTGGCTCTATCTATTAACAAAACATCATTGCCAAGCAACCCAGTGCAGAAAGTTGGAATTGTGGCGAGCAGGGCCATGGGCACTAACAGACAATTGCAACTGGTGACGAGGGGAACCTGCCCGAGTTTGTTAGTTTGTGTCTGAAATGTAGTAATCTTTATCTTTGTTAGCTGAGTGTTAATCCTTGGTTCCCAAATTATGTTTACATCTACATGTGTTGGCCGTTTAAAACGACTGTGTGCAGCCATTAGTTTCAACAAGATAAAAAAATCGCTATCCTTTGCATTATTTTGAGGTCAAAACACTTCGTAATGTTATCTAGAATACACGTTCCTAGCATTAATGCTACGCTGCCAGTATGATAATTGATATGTTGAACTAATCATTTTAGAGTTGACGTCAAAACACATCAGATTGTTTTCTTTCTCCCAGATATAGGTTATCTGAGTTCACTATATCTTGAATAACTTCTATACACACACACTCAATTTGTGGTGCATTATAATTTACGGGATAAAATGGAGAACTTGGAGAGCTATTATCATATTATAAAATGTCATTTTAGCCCGCTGAAATAAACCAATGAGGAGTGAGAATCAAATCGTATCGCTTATCACGTAAGCTGCAAGTCAAAGTCTAAAACCGCCTTACAATTCTTGTTGCAACGTTGGTGAAAGATTTTCAAAACCCAAATTATGGCTGAAAAAAGTAGAAACGACCAAGTGAATCCTCCGTTTTTTAACTTGTCGTCAGATAAAGAAGATCTGCAAAAAATTAGAAGCTGTAATTTTTAGCCAGCTTCTCTTGATGGTATTTGCATCTAAAATCGATTTAACTTATGAACGCTCGTGTAACTGTTCAGAGACTGTTTTGTTGTCATTTTTTTCAGTTATATTTTCTCAATGCTTCCCAAAATGATAATAATAGTAAAACATAATTTATGTTCTTGGGCATGAATTTGTTTTAAGCCTTTCTTGGAGCCCATTCGGGCCGATTAATTCTGAATCGCACGCCTAAAACATTGTAACTGAAATATGTCGAACAAGCATAGACTCGATCTATTGTTTTATATTAGCGTGACAGTTTATTTCTTCATTGAGTTCTTTGTAATACACATTATAATGCTTAGGCAGGCCTGTAAAAATAATTTCTTTTCTAAGGTAAAGTAGAAAAATAAGTGTTTTTTTCAAAACATATTTCGCAGGCTCAAAAGAGCTATGCGGTTTCTTTGCCATAAATAGTTACGATTAACATTTTGTAGGATTTAATCATGTTATCGAATCTGGACAAATTGAAGGTCACGAGAAATGTTTTGTTGGAAGGGACTTTCTCGTGGAAAAGCCGTCATTTTTAGGCGACACTCATTGAAGTAAGAGGCTAATTGTTATCTTTCAAGTTAGCTCCGTAATTATTCAAGTAACTCCAAAGCCAAACAACGAAAGCCAAACAAGCGGCACTAGTGGTTCGCCAAGACCTACTAAACAAACACGCTTTGTTGAGAGGGGTCATCGCATTTATTGCTTTCAGGCTCAAAATAAACTTGGTTTTAATATCACAGCTCAGATAATTCCAACTAAAACTCCAACAACGAAGCATTGATTAGATTTTCACAGTTATAGTAGCAAACTAAACCACTTTAAAAACAGACCCTGCGAAAACAAGAAAGGCGATTAAAGTTTCCACATTTTTCGATGTGACCGATCAGCATATTTTTAAGCATATCTCAGAGTTTAGTAAGTAAATCAGTGAGGTTTCAAGCGTAATTAGATTTGGCCGGGCTCCAAGCATTAGGAATAAAATGGTGATCGTCGTTCCGCCCCCATTGGTACCAGACACCCTTGTACACAGCCGGCCATTGGATCAGTGTACGTGATCCAACACTCCAGTAACAATTCGACTTCAGTTTGGTTGAGAGAATTTTCTTAACCGACCATTAGCTATACAAAATGAAAACTTATTTTAAAAGCAAGGAAATAGAAAACGCTATTATTTTCGAGGCAAATTTTGTATTGAGGCCGCACGCTATGGAGCTAGGGCCTTGTGACGTCTTCAGAAAGGTTAAGTGCTGCATTTATAGTAAGAAAACTACAGCTACTCACCGCCTCCGTTTTTCTGACAAAGGTAAGGAAATCGCCAAACATTTCCCAAACCAACTGCGTATCCTATGATTGCGAGTATAAACTCGATTTTGTTACCCCAGCCACCTCGGTCATCCTCTATTTTGACCTCATCCGTTTCAAGTTCGGCTTTTGTTACTGCAGACTGTGGTCCAATTTCTACATCTCCATCTTGCCCATGTTTTTGGAATTTAACCTCGCCATTTTGTTCATCTGGGTTACCCATGTTAGTCTTATAAGTTAAAGTCAAAGTGTCTGTGCGAAGAGACCGGTTTTTGGAGCTAATGTAATGTGAAGAGTGAACCAGTGAATCGATGTCACCGCGTCCACAATGACAAGCAATACAAATGAACTCATTACTCACGTGGTTTAGACTTCTCGAGTTTCAATTACATTTTATGAAATATGTATATATCTTTTGAAAAACATTTTTAAACCAGAGATTCGTTTTTGAAGTTTAATTTTGAGAACTCATTTTCTTATTTTCTTATATATTTTTTTCATTTGCGTCTTTCTAAGACGAACTTTAGTCTTTAAACAGTAGAAAGTTCTTATTATATTTGTTTCTTGTTGTGTTTGAATTTCAGAGATATGAAAAGGAAACATTTCATGGCATATGTCAATTTCGGAAGCAAGAGAAGTGTGAGAAACAGGCTACTTAAACATGTTTATATCACGCTCTGCATATAAAGGTGAAAGTTTATGGCGTTAGCCACATGACAGTTTTTTAATAGCTAGTAGTTAATATTTTCTTTTATATTGTTTTATTGAGAGTTTTTTGTTCAGATATAAGCCAATACATTTTAATTTATGTAAAATAAATAATAACAATAAATATAGTTTTGATCACATTTTAGTTGAAAGAATATTGCCTGAAGCTGAACGGCACAAAAAAAACATTTATAGATATCAGTTTTTGATATGTGCTTACGACATCTCGTTTGGCTGCGTCCTCGTAACTCGGTCCGTGAATACCTTACCGCTAGTGTGGCGATTGATGTTGTCAAGACGTACAAAAACTTTTGAAATAAAAGTTCTTGCAAATTATGACAACCGGCTTTTTTAAAAATTTTTAAAATTAGCTTTTTAGGTTTTATTTTTACTTTTTTAGTTTTACTTTTAATAATCTTTTCTCCCAGTTTTTTAAAGGCCTTTAGCTTTAGACTAAAATGTGTTTCAATTAATTCCTAGGGGGTAAAGTCTAAAGAGGGTCGGTGAAGGTAGCTTTTAGATTTACCATATCCTGAAGAAGTGAAATAATTGTTTTTGTGTCTTCAAGTCAAATGGGTTTTTAGGCAAACAATCGCGCATTACAGTTGGATCAAAGAGCTAAGTAATATTTGATTTTCTTGCTATTTCAGTATACTTAATAACTGTTTTTATGATATTTGCGCAATTCACCGGAAACCTCGACTCGCTGATACATGACCTTTGCCCAGATGGCTGGGACTTGGCGTTGCGAAATTATCTGTTACGCCGCTTAACTTTCAACAAAAGGAACTATTTTTCGCGAATTGTAGGGGTTGTTTACATAAAACACCGACAGCCCGCTTTACCAAGTTAGCATCCCGCATGATGTGTGAATATCGAAAACTACCATCCTGGGGTTGCCGATATTTCGGTTACACCAGACAAGATCTCGATACAAGTTGGCCAGCCGGCTTTCTCCAATACACACAGCTCAAAGCTGGCTCGGCTCCAATTTAAAAACCAACAGACCCTCGCTGTAAGTGCCTTTGTTCCACCACGTGATCAGAACAGGGCTGCCTGGATAAGTCCGCCTTCTCTATTATAACCGTGCATGTAGCGTCTGTTTGTAGTTTCTCTTTCTTTTCTTTCTTTTTAAGCTTCAAATAATTTGTTTTCTGTAGTTAACTTTTTGTAGGGTCACATCTATTTGATAGTTTCTTGGTTTACTTTTCCCTGTTAACTAACTTTTGAAATAGTATATTTTTCTGGTTTTGAGTGTAGTATGTAATCAAAGCGAGCCGCTGCCGTGTGTGTCCCAAGCCAAGAGAAGGAGATGTGTGGTAGAACGTTGATACAAAGGCATGTGCTAAAACCCAGACGATAGACGATAGACGTTAGACGATAGACGATAGACGAAATAAAAATAAAAATGAAATAAAAATATAAAAATAAAATGAAAATGAAAATGAAAATGAGAATAGAAAAAAAATTATTAAATAAATAAATAAACAAAAATTTAAAAATTGATAAAATAAAAAATAAAAATGTCTAAAAACAACAGTGGCTTTTGTGAAGCAACGTCACATAAACGCGGGAAATCGACTTGTGACAAATTTGTCACGCAATCTTTAGGGA